>VZTA01028164.1:56933-108212 GCA_013398855.1 Mohoua ochrocephala | reverse complement strand
ATATAAAAGTTAAAACCTAAGGATCAGCATGAGCAGCTGGACATGAAGGTTGCTGTAGCTGACCCTGCTACTGAGGAAAACAGCCCTATACTGCTCTACAGAGTGAGAGGGGTCTCTCTTGTTAGCCAGTGCAGCCTTGAAGAAAACTTTTGCCAATGTGGAGTTCCACGAAGTCTAGAGGTGTATCAAGTGTTCAGAAATGTTTTGCTGCACTCAGAGTGGAACTGCATCCTAATGGAGGTGCTGTAAGGTATAATACTGTGTATGAAGCAACTATGCACTCTGAATTTGATCTGTGCAGACTTGAGACATCAGCCTTACCTCCTTGTCTCAGACCTTGAAAAGACAGGTTTTTAAGGCCATAGCTGCTGCCCTGCCCTGCCCAGCAGCAGAGGCTAAGACTGAAGAGCCTGAAGAGGCTTTCCAAAAGTCACCAAGGGTTTAATTACAAGGACAGTTACATTCTGAATATGCAAAACTTGAGTCTAAATCCCTTGGAGCATGTTTCAGGCATGAAGATGTGTACAGGGTAGAGTCCTGCCCAGTGTTATCAGATCCAGCAATCCCTTTGCCTATGTAGGACACGTCTGTGTGCCAGCACACGTCTCGCAGCCGCAGATAAATGCGTCAGAGCTCATAAATGCTGCTGAACCAGTGCAGAAGTGCCTGTACCCACTTCAGGCTCTCTGATTTTGGGATCATAGCAGGCAGAGGCACCTGCCTGCCTTTACCTGTCCATGTGCATGTATCCCATGCATGAGTGTGAACTGATTCCCAAACCTTGTTGGTGGTCAGTTGCTAGACTGAGACAAAGGCTTACCCTCTGCCTTTATTGATTAGAGCTTGAAAGGGAAGAGAACTCTGATCTCCTGGGGACAGTGACCTCATTAGGTGTTTTCTGCCTTTTCCCTTTTGGTGGTAAATGTTTTATTTTGTTTCAAAACAAAGCTATAATTGTTGAACAACCTAAAACTTTTTATTTCTTTGTGTCTGCTGCCTTCTTGGCTATAAGCTGATTGATCCATTCAGTAAAATGTGTCGCTCTGAAGCAAATTAGGAGACAGGAGACAAACAAAACAGTTATATTTACTGCTGTAGGTTCTGAAGCAGATGATGCAGCCTCATCAAAGTCCTAGATGTAGCCAGAAGCTGCTGTCTTGCAGTGAGCAGCCGATTAACTGCTACCTGAGTAGCAACAGTTGATTAAACTCTTCTCAGACAACATTATCAGAATAAGATTCAGGAATACAGGTAGAGATGTTCTATGAAGCTAATGTTAAATTCCTGCTACAGTTTCCCCTTTGCCCAGTTTGTACATCAGTTCTGGAGGACACCATACCTCTGTTCTGTCTCTGTCAAAACGTATGGGTAACAGAGAAGTTGTGTCTACAGTGACAGTGGGCATGGCAGTGAATTAAGAGATGAGATCAGTGCTAGTCTACATCAGAAACCAAAGTAATGGATTGGTCACTAAACCTGATGCGTTTAAGTCACTAGACCTGGATCCTCGAGAAGGAGAATTGTCTAAAGGCTGTGGAAAATAAGTTGACTGTGACACAGCCTCTTTGGTCTGGTCTGTGACACTCCAAGGTGATCCCATCAAACAAGTGATCCAACTCACTGCATGGCTCTGAGGAGACTTTGAATCAAGGCTTTCAGAAACAAAGGTTCAAAAAGCCTCAGTGTTTTACTTGGGTCCCATTAAGCTGCTGCTTCCATGTATTGTTTTCCTATTGCAGCTGGCAAAATGTTTCTATGTAAAAAGAAGTGTTTTGTCCAACCTTCCTGCCCTCCTGTACAGCTTTGCAGCACAAAACCCGACATTGTGTGTTTGCAGAGGTAAGTGATAACTTCACAAACACAGACTCAAAGTGTTGCTGCAAAAATCACATAAGATTGTACGTTAAAAGTGGGCGAGACAATGCAGAAGGTGACAAAGATATGTCATTTCCAGGCTTGCTTTGGTAGAAAGAGTTGGTCTGGCTACAGTGCCAGAGTTTTGCCAGAGCATCTTGTCTCTCTGAAGGGAAACTTCTTACAGCAGGTAGAGGCTAGCGGGGTTGGTTCCCAGAGTCTCTGAAGATTAACTGTATGTCTTTGGCAATCGTCTGCTTCTCAAAGTCCTTACTCTGCAGGTGTTTATAACATG
Organism: Mohoua ochrocephala; assembly: GCA_013398855.1. Lineage (NCBI taxonomy): Eukaryota > Metazoa > Chordata > Aves > Passeriformes > Acanthizidae > Mohoua > Mohoua ochrocephala. The sequence goes on along the minus strand of VZTA01028164.1, from coordinate 106,063 downwards.
GGATCTCTGTGTGTGGTTTCTGCTGGAATTGTGAAGTGGCTGGGATAGGCTCTGCAAGGTGAGACACAACAGTAGCTCCAGTCAGAGCCAGGCTGTGGGAACACAATGTTGCCTGACCTCCTTGGCCTTTGAGGTTGTTCTCGTGCTCTTGCAGGCATCTCTGTCATGCAGGCCCTCTGCAGTGTGCTCACAATTCACTAGCTGTTTTGCTTCAACTACAACTGCTGAAAGGCCTTCCCAGAGACTTCCTTCTCTAGCAGTTGAACTGTTTAATATTGAGCAGAAGCTGTCCACATTTAAACTGTTGCTGTGTTCTCGATGATGTGGCTTCTCCAGGGTTTGTTCCCACTTGACATGCTTATAAAATATAGTCATATCTTTGTGGTCCCCTGGTTTTACTAAAGGAGTGCTCTCAGCTGTTTTGGTCACCCCACCTGAGACAGGAGCTGTGGTGTGGAGCCTGTTCCAACCAGAACACTGTCATGCCAGGAACAGCTACACTGGAAACAGTGTTTTGGGGTGATAAAACCTGCTTTTGCATTGTTTCCTGTCATTCCTTTGCCACAGGGTTTTTCCTGTTACAGATCAAGTCCCTAAGCATAAACATTCTATGGAAAAAGGGGCTCTGATTACACCGGCGGCACCTTGGATTGTAACGCCCTTTTCTTTTGTGATCAGCTGAGCACTGTATGCCGTGGTTTCATCTATTTTTACTTACAGAGGCAGCATTCAGTGTGAAGCTGAATTTTTAATGTGTAAATAATATAGGTAGAATACCATGCACGATTGGGTGGGGGTTTTGTAATACAAAGCTTGGCTTTTTATACACAACCCTCATGCTTCTAGTTTTTGTGTCTTTGCTGCAGGGTGGAAGTTGAGGGGGTGCTGCATGCTGTGACAGTTGGGCAGGGAACACATGTGGGATGAGATTGGCACTCACGGGGAGCTGGGAGGCACTGTGGCACTGGCATATTTGCCAGATTTCTGGGAAAAATTATCATTAGTTAAGCAATAGTGATATTTAAGCATTCCTCTTCATTTCATAGCCCTACCGAATAGGGACAGTTTAGATAGGGCCCCTGTGTCAAGCTGTCAGCTGCTGCAGGAAGCTAAGGCATAATTTTTAATGATTTTTCAGCCATCAAGATGGCAAAGGCAAAAATACAATTTTCCAAGACACTATCAGGCCCACTCTGCGGGGAAGAGGTGGGTTAGGGGTAGGCAGTAGCACTGAATCTCTGGAGCCTTGATTTCAGCTTCTGTGGGACAGGCCTCTGTCTGTATTTAAATTTGAGTAAGGCTAGTGGATACGAACAAATTTCTGAGAGAACCTTGGAGCAAACACCTCTGGTGCTGGAGATGCAGAGTCACTACTGCCATCTTACCGTGATCCCCCTGCGCTGAGCTGGGGTCCTAGCTGGCATCACTGCATGCATGTACCTCTCCTAAACCCTGCTCCTTTCCCTGAAAAAGCCAGCTCAGAAAGAAGATCTGTTGCTGAAGGGTGTGAGGTACCTCAGCCCTTTTCCAAGACAGCAAAGCAGGCTCCAGCAATCCAGTTAACAGCAGCCAACATGCTTTGTGTTAATCTGTGCTTGAGTTATGTGTTGGATGTTGGCCAGAATGTTCAACACGTCACATAATAAGGTTTTCTCATGCAATTCATTTGTTCCTTTTTATCCCTCAATTTGGAGACCAGCACTGGTGCAGGTTGTACTGGAGGGATTTATGTCATCAACACCTTGGAGAGGTGTACTTGCCTCTGTCTTTTCCCAAAGGCAACAAGATGTCAGCAGTTATGTCTTGCTTCTGACCTCCTTTCAGAAAGACTGTGTTTCGAACATGCCAAGTACCCAGTTGCTAATATACAAACTGTTACTTGGGGAGAATTTGTGTTTGGTCTGGTAGAATTTCTTGGCTGCGGGAAACTTCTATTATTAAAACTTCTTTTGTTTCAAATTGCAACACAGAAAGCCAACATTTGTATGTGGTTTACTGAGATGAAATGGTGTATAACACATGCACATGGGAAGAAAGCTGAGCATTGTGGCATCAATATGATAACGCTGCAACAAGAAGTAGACGTTGAAATGAATTTATAAATATATTGGAACTCATTGAAATGTTTTTCATAACACATCGAGATAAAGTGGGCAAGTTCCTGCAATACACTTCATTCTGGATAAACTATTTCCTATCAACAAACCCACTTCATTTTTTTTAACCAGACTACTGGTAGTTCAGGGGGAGTTGCAAGCACTTCTTGCCTTAGCCCTGAGCTGTGGCTGTCTATGTTAATCGTAAAATCATCATAGAATTACAGAATGGTTTGGCTTGGGAGGGACCTCACAGATCATGTATTTCCAACCCCCTACCATGGGCAGGGACATAGTCCAAAATGATGGAGGTGATTGAATTGGTAGGACTAACCCACGACTGACTATGGCAGTGTATAATTCCCCCACTTGGCTACCATATGAAATGACTGGCCAACATCAACTCTGCAGAAGCTGCTCTGGGAATCCAGCAGGAGTTATTATTCCTATTTCAGCAGTGCATTCATCACTGTCTGTTACCTGGGGTAACCTGGTCCAGAAATGATGCTCCCACCCTCACCCTGAAGTGGAGTCCTTGAACGAAGCCCAGTGAAGAACAACAGAGAGCCTCCTTAAGAGAGAAGAAAGGGGAGGAGAAAGCGTCTCTCTCTGGCTATAGCAACCCCACCTCCCGGTTATTTCATCTTCCTTACAAGGCTAAAGCCAGAAGCTTTCCTCTGCGCCTGGGTCCCTTAAAAGCAGGAGAGCAAACGCCGAGGATCCCGGTGGAGTGCAGCCAGCATGTGAGGCTGACAAAGACGGGGAAGGAGGCACTGCCACGAGCCCTGTGGAAAGCACAGCGGAGGAGGCTGGTGCTCTCCAGAGAAGTGTGACAGTAACCTATGAATCCTAAACCAGGTGCCCAGTGATGCAGATCTTCTAAAGAAACATGAAACCAAACCCAAAAAGAAATCACTGAGGGGGAAAAAGTGCAACATGAGAGGTAAATATATTTTTCCTTGGGACAAGCTGAAATAACTGGCTGTATTTTGTTTGAAAATCATCGTTGTAAGTAGGTGTCTGAAACTGCAGACTGAAAAATGCATTTATTAACATCTGAATAAAGACTGGTCTGACCCTGACTTCAAAAGCAGCACTGGGTTAAAACAGATCAGCAGATGGATTCAGGTGCCTCTGATGAGATTTTGACGTTTCCCTTTAGGCATTCACAGTTTAAAGCTTTTTAAAAATCTACTTTTCTGTTTTGCTCTCTCTGCTATTGCTAGATGTTTTCAAGATGTAGTATGCACGTTGCTTTGGGGGAAAAGCGTGGCACAACCAAAACCTAAACTGAGAATATGGTAAACTGTTTCCATCAAGACTTTAAAATGCTCCCATACCCTTGTTCCTGCAATAGTGCCATTTCTTCAGAAAGATCCATGACCTACTGAGCTGGAATGTCTGTTGACATCTGGTTGAGGTTACTGTAACTGGTATTTGGGGTTCTTTTTTTTTTTTCCAGTTTAATTGAAACAAGCTGAGATTGTCTGCACATTCTATGAAGTGTTTCCATGCTCTGACTGTCTAGTCTCTGTGATGGGTAATTCTAGAACTGCCAAATCTGAATGGGAAAAGAGGAAACATCTCAAGAGTTCAAAACTGCAGCCCTTCTGTGGACCATGCTGCCAGGGATAGTCAGTGGCTGAAAGACGCAAGACTTTGTCCCTTGTCTGTAAGATGGAGTGAGACAAATGTTTTACAAATGCGATACTACTGACTTTAGCATAACTGTATTCTTGAGCTTCTGATTTACATCTTTGCAATGCTAGAGGACTTACAGATGCTTTTATTTACCAGCTGAAATGAAAAACTGGCCTGTGGAGAAGAGCTGCTGGGAGTTCTGACAGACCTGGGGGACAGAGGATTACTGGACAACTCCTGCAGATTCTCGTCAAAGGCATTGGCTCAGCCTTCCAGTCGGTGCATGCGGAGGTGTGGGTTCAGCAGTCGAGGATGGAAGTGCTACGTCGTTCCTCAGTCTTTGCTGCAGAGGTGATGGAGGTTTTTGACAGGTCTCCCACTGACAAAGAGCTTGTGTCCCAAGCCAAGGCTCTCTGCAGAGACTACATAAACTCGAGGCTGATTCAAGCGGGTGTCAGCTGGAGCAAACCCGAGTACAACACCCCGGTGCCTGGGGGTAAGCTGGCCGAGGTGTCCACCATACTGCTACGACTAGGTGAGTCCTGCTGGGATGGGGGAACTCAGATTGTGTGGAGCAATTCGGACCAGACTAAGGTTTCTGGAAGAGGCTTTTCATGTGGTGATGCAGAGGTTTTTCTTCTCTGCTTCTGGCATTTAGTTTTGGTTTTTGGTGATCTTCCCTAAACGGCTCCTTTGCTTGTGTTTCCTCAGTCTCTTGGAGCACTGCTCAGCACAGGGTTTCTGCAGAGCTGCCTTTTTCTGGGGACTTCCAACAGCTCAAAATCACAATGCAGTCCAAGAAAGCCCAGCAGCAAACTGATTCTGTGTGCACTGGTCTCCAGCTGTGTGACAGTTCTTACAGTACTTAGCACAGTCTTTCTCAGCTGGGCATTTTAACCAGTTTTGCAGTGTTTTCTCCAGATGTGAGTGACTTGATTGCCACAATGCATCTGGCATCTTCTAGGGCACTGCTACCGCTGGACTTGGGCTTCAGCAATAGCTCACCCAGCTTTCATTTGGGGGTAGTTGCTTAGAAAACGTGTTGTTGGAGATTTTATAAAAGCTGCTTTTTAATGACAGTGTGTTTAATTTTCCTTTGTGTACCTCAGTCATTCAGCAAGACCTGAGTTTTCTTGCTTTTTGCTGGAGCAGGAAGGAGTTGGTTGATGTTGCCTGGCATACGCTGCCATTCGGTGCCACCCTCACAGCACAGCAACTGTGGGGGCTTCAGGGAAAGCAATTTGAAGGTTATACCTGGAGGCTGGGACATGAAAACATGCTCTAGAGCTTGTACCAGGAGCACTCACTAAATGCTGGCAGTTGCCTGGCCTTTTGTTTTGGGTTGTGTAGCATCCTGTGTGCTCAAGTCTAGCTGTTTGTCTTTTGGGAACCCAAACCTTTATTCTTGGAAGTTGCTTCCAACATCCCTCTTTGCCTGCAGGCTGGTATATTAGTTCACATCTGGCTTGGAAACTACCACCAGCATTTGCATCTGATTTAATTACGTCAGAGTTCAAACGGGTCTGGGGAAGTAACCATTAGCTGGGCCTTGCAAAGTCAGGACCAGGGCTGGTGTCCCTACTTTCTCCCCTTTCTACCTGTTCGATATGATCCCAAGTTTCTTTTTAAGGCAGAGCTGTGTTTCTTTTAACTGACTTTTTTTTTTTTTTTTTTAAATTCATCCTTTTTCCCTTTTTCTCTTCTATACTGACTTTACTTCTGGTTTTGTTTCCAGTGGTTGTTTAGTCTTTGGGGGAATTTTTTTGTTCTTCTGTCAATCTCACTGTCTATTTGTACTCCCTTTCTTTTCCACCTGGGTTGGGGGTTGAGATTTATTTGCTTTCAACCCAAGCTTCTGTGGGCGGCCAGGAACACGTTGAAGGGCAAGCAGGTGGCGCACTGGATCCGAAGGCGTCTCCTGGATGACTCTCCTGTTATTTATCCATGTCCAGATGGAAAGATTTGGCTGATAGTCCCAGGAACTTGGTGCCTTCTCTGAGCAAATCTGTTTGGAGAGCACCGTGTGGTACCCATGCAACCAGAAAGGTGAGCAGTCCTCCTGATGAAGATGGAGAGTAGTTTCTGTCCTGTTTCTTTGGAAACTCCACTTGCCACATGGCTCATCCCTTTCTTTTCCCCTTTGCTCCTCTAACCAGCACAAGGCCAACTGGTATCCAGCCACCTGCCAGGAATGGTAATCCTTAGCCACTTCCTAAGCAGTGCCACAAGCCAGGCCAGTTTTTTCCTTCGTGACAGTGCTGAGAAGCCTGCGGGGATGGGAAGCTGGAGTATTTCCTAGCCCACTTGCACACAGAGAACTGCCTGGTGGGCCAGCAGAGGTCCTGGGCACAGGCGATGCAGTTGGGGGTCATAGGGAGGGAGACCCCATCACCTCAGTGAGGCTTAGCAGCTAATTACGGCAATTCATGAGTCAGACATGGTAAAACCTAATGGTGTAGCCAAATGAGGCACCCCAGACCGACGTGTTGCATCTGTCATAGGCCTGGTTTATCTGAACTTGTGTTTCCTCTGGCCAAGGCCTAGAGAGGTGCCCTTTTTCCACTGCACTGATCTTCTGCACATGGGAACTGTCACTGCTGCCCTGCTAATTCCTCCGTAATCACTGGAGGAAGGAGGAGAAGCCCCCAAATTGCTCTAAATGTTGCAAAGTTGGGTGTCAGAACAAGGACACTGGAGCCCAGCACCAGTGTATCATGTCGCAGGAGGGGTCCTGGGGCTGCTGGGGCAGGGAGGCTCTCTGAGCATGGGAATGCTTTCCTGTGCTTTCCTTCCCTGGATGCTCCTGTCTGCCCTGTGCCTTGCTGCAGAACAGGGCATATGTGCCTCCAACCAAACCCTGATCTCATCTGGGGCCTCCAGGCACTGCTTGTTAGAAGCTGTAGCAGTGGCAGGCTACCAAGTGCTGATCCCACCCTCCTGTGCCTCCCTCTCAGCTAACCAGGGCTATCCCCATTTCCTTACATTTACCAGGAAGCCTGTGTGCTGCCTGTGAGGAGAAAACAGCTGTTGAGTAGTCCAAGTAAGGTTTCCTCTTATCAGGGCTGACCATGTGTTGGCAGGTTTCCTCTTGCCATCAAACAGGGACAATCCCACGCTCAGAAAGGGCTGGGAGACCTCAGCTGTGGAATTCTATAGAGCTGGGTTTTGCCTGTGCTGAGTGCCAGATAAATGAATTAAGGATCAGTAGCTGTAACAAGCTCTTGATTGCAGTGACATCTTCCTTTTTACCTCTCAAATAATTGAAATCTTGAGGAAGATCAGTTGCCCTCTGGCTGGGCCAAGTCATCTGGGTCTTGCAGTGGGATATAAAGCTGTTGGGATAGCTCTTCCTCTTCCCAGAGCACCCTTGTGCAGGAGAAGAGCACAGTGTGTGCTAAAGCTGAGCCAAAAAGGGCTCTCCGTGCACAAAGGGCCTTGGTCCCATGCGGTGTTCGCGTTGTGTCGTGCTCCTACAGCAGCTGTGCAACCTTCATTAAATATCCATGAACCTCTACAAAGAGAGAAATCCCTTGGAGACTGGGCTTTATTAATTCTACTACTCAAAAATGGTTTGTTTTGCTACAAAGGAAAAGCTTTACTGTTGTTTCCCAAGCTCCATAGCTCAGTCCTTTAGGAGGAGGTTCTCTGCTTGTCCTTGGTATTTTTGTCTTGGTCTTCAAGCTGGCCTAACACCTCCAGCCATTTCCCAGCTGGGCAGAAAGCACTCTGGAGGTGAAAGCACATGTCTGTGTGTGTCAGGTACCTTGCTGCTGAGCAGTCAGCCATGCAAATGAACATCTCTTTGACCATTTGGAGGAGAGAAAGAGCTCCAGATTGACTCTCAAGTGCCTGTGTGAGCATAAAATAGCTGAGAGTCTCTTTGTTTAATTAATGTTGTGCAGCTCTGGGTGGATCCTTGGCTTTCATCAGCCTTCAGCATTCTTGAGTCGCTCTCATGCACTTCAGGCATTTTTGTACAAGCCTGATGGGGTGCTGAGGAAGGGCGTATCTCTCAAAAGCTTACATGGGTGTACGCGCCTCCTCACTTCTGAAGTAAAATGACATGGCTTTGCTTATCTGAGGCCTGTCTCCTGTGTTGGAAGAAAGGCAGGCAGCCAGCCTGGGAGCAGCATTTATATCAGGGATTACTGCAGCCACGCCAGGGGTACAGGGCAGCTGCCTGCCTCCGCTCCCTTTAGGAGTCCCAGGCACAGGGCATGTTGGGAAAGGAGGGTGCATGTGGTAGGGAACTGCATCTAAACCACACTGAGCACTCTGCTGCCTGCTAAAACTCAGGTGGAGCTGGGGTTCAGCCTCTTTGGAAAGAGCGACCCCAGCCATAATTCGTCCGTGGTGAGAGCAGGACTTGGTGCTGTGTGTGCTGACTCCCGGCTGTTTGTTTCCAGGGGATGAGCTGGAGTACATCCGCCCCAATGTCTACCGGAATATCGCCCGCCAGCTGAACATCTCGCTGCACTCGGAGACAGTGGTGTCGGATGCCTTCCTGGCAGTGGCTGCGCAGATTTTCACCGCAGGTACGGTGCCCAGACAGATCCGCAGACAGGGCTGGGTGGGAAGGAACAGGATGGAGCCGCCTCTCTCGGAGAAGGCATGTTTCTGGGATAGCCTGGAAGGTGGGGCCTGGTTTCTGAAAGGGCTGTGGGCAGTTTGGCAGTGTGCCCTGCTTTAATGATTTAATGAGAACTCCTCTCTGCTGTCTTCTGGCAGGGAAATGTCCTGGGTTGCAATATCCTCGCATAGGTTCTGTCTCATTCTAGAAGGCACCTCCTGCCCTTCCTCGTTAGGAGGTGGTTGTCACTGCATGGGGAGGTCACTCATTCCAAGCTGCTTTGCTCACCGTTGGCAACTGCAGAAGATTCATTGCATGGGAGTCTCCCTTGTTCCAGCTCATGTTGATGATGCTGGGAGCCAGAATCAACCCATCACAAGGGAGCTCCTCTCCTCCTGGCTTCCTTTCCCACAGCAGCAATTGGAATTGCAATGGGACCTGCTGCTTCTCCTTTCTCATGCTGGGGAAGTCTTGGTCCTTAAGGCTGTTCCAGATGAGCAGGTGCCTTGAGCTTTCTCCCTGCTTGGATGTGAGTGTTCTGCTGCTGCTGTTAGACTGGTTCCAGAGATGATGGTCAAAAGCAAAAATATGCCCTATGCTGTGTTCCTGCAAGGGAACTTTAGCTTTTCCTGGAAACAGTCTCTGCCCACAACTGGAAAAGCAGCCTGTGGGATTTGAGGGAAGACAAACCTTTTAGACAGATTTATGTCAGGCAGGTTCTGACATGGTTGTAGGTTTTCTGCAATGTCGTCTTGTGTTGTCTGTGGAAGGGACAGTAGATGTTAAAAGATGGGAAACAAAACAAAATAAAGGGAAAAAAAACCCAAAGAAAGCAACTTGCTAGCAGCATAGCAGTGTGAAAGCACTGGAACTGGTGACAACAGCATGGGAAGTGTCACGGGATGCAGGGACTGTTGTCACTTTGGGAATAGTTGCTACAGGATAGAAGTGCAGGTTTCAGTTGTACTTTCAAATAGGCTACCTCACTCAAAACCTTTTAATCCTCAGAGTCAACTTGTGCTTCTTTATCTGGAGCTACCTACACTCTGGAGAAGCCCTGACATGCAGAAGGTCTGAAGTGTATCGGGGTGGAGAGCACAGATCCTCCCCAGAATCATAACACATGGCAAAATAGATCTCTGAGAGGGACTGCCCAAGCAGGGCTTCTGGCAGGTCGAGCAGGGCAGATTTTGCTCCCTGGGTTGGTGAAATTGATGCCGTGTCATTGAAAATGGATGGAATTGGACTGCGTGGCTGGTACTGCAGCCCTCAACAGCCTTTCAGAGCATGCCTGGGATGCAGCTTGCCTTTGCACTGGGCTGGCTTGGGAGGCCCTGTGAGCTCAGAAAGCAACAGCTGGGAGAGTATGGCAGGAGTGTCTCGGTGTGGCTGTGTTCAAAGGGCAGGTGCCCTGTCTTGTCACCTAGTGCTGAGCTCTGCTTGCGTCAAGGCTCACAGAAAAACAACGGTCCAGCTTGCGTTGCAGGTGAGTAGGTGACTGGAGATGAGTACAGCTGACTGCATTGGGACTGGCCCACCTCCAGAGCTGAAGTGACACAGAGAGCTAAGCCAGGAAACCAGGAATGCTGCAGGTGGAGCAGACTGTGTGCGCTGCGCTGCTGCATAACCATGAGGCTGGGGAGAAAGCCCGCTGCCTCCTGGGAATTCTGCTCTCGGTGTATATTGACAAATTCATTGAGAGCCACATTTTGTTGGTGTTCTTCAACTTCTCAGCTCAGGAGCCAAATGTGTGGGTAGTTTAAAATTAAAGTAGAAATCATATCTCTTAGTTCTAAACCTGGGTTTTCGAGGTATTAAGAATAGCATCTGGACTCAGCCCTCTGAGGATGACAGTGCTGGAGACTTTGGACTCAAGCTCTGATGCCAGTGCTGCCCCTCCTCTGGAAATAGCTGGTAGTGTGCTGATTGCACAGGGGCTGATTCAAACCTTTCCCAAGCTCTCCATGCTCCGTTCTTAATTCTTTCTCATCTCTGCTGGGAGTTCTGTATTTAATTGCTTTTATCAACTTGTTATTGTAATTTCTCTTAGGTAGAAGGCTGCTGAGTGGCAGAAGGGTAGGAGCTTGCTGATTTTTAACATTCCTGGATCCCACTGCAGTCTCAAAACTCGGCATTTAACAATAAATCCAGCAAATTGGAGTTGGCCGTAGCAGCCAGACATTCATTCCTTTTTTTTTTTTTTTTTTCCTTAGTTCAGAGGAAAGAGGCTCTTCTTGAGCAAAGGAAACCAGACACTCAAGTTCAGTCTGAGTTTTCATGCCAATTACCAAGTTTATTAAGAAAACAGCTACAGTCTGACACTACAGTGCTTAGACAGCTTGGGGAGCCCCACTAGTCACTTACAATGCCTTTCCAGCAAGGAAGCAGGGGATCTTGACCCTTTTTTGCTGGAGAGATTTTCTCCTTAATCTTTTACATGTCTATCTTCCACATTCTGGTCTGGTTTTGAGTCTTCAGCCTGTAACTCTGCCTGCGCTCACTTCCTGTCTGCACTGTCTACAAGTCTTGGCTAAGCCCAAAACTGCCCAGAGCAGCCTGTTTCGATGCCTCTTCTTTCAGTGAAGAAATTTTTACTAATACCCAATCTAAACATCACCTGGTGCAATTTGGGGCCATTTCCTCTTGTCCCATAGCTTATCAGCTGGGAGAAGACACTATGGTAAGGCTCAAGGTGTATTTTGTTCCCCTGTTTTCAAACGACCCATTCAGGGTGAGGAGAGCCCATCTCTGTGGAGACAAGCACTGCAGAGCCCTGATCTGCTTTTGATGGTAAAGGATCTGCAACGGCATCATCTCTGTGATGTTACCACTGGTTCTCGTGTGTGGTCCAAAGCTGCTCTGCGGGTAGCAGGAGACTTTCCCCTGACTTGAACAGGCTTTGGTTTGGGGCCTGGCTGGGCTGACATTTACCTCAGGTGTTTAAACAAATGCCAGAAGGAAGAGGTAACTTGGTGGAGAAACAGAAGTAGAAAAAGGAGAGGCGTTTTCCTTTCCTAGAGGAAGGAGTTCTGTCTTGTTGGTAAGAGCTGCTAGGTGTGAGGGCTTTTTAAAAGCTTTCAGCCTGGTTTTTACTGGATTTGGTTTTTAATCAGGAGTGCCTGGGCTGCAGTGAACCCTGTGTAACAGGAATATAGGGCTAATGCTTTCTGAGGAGAAAGCGCTTTCCCTGCCAGGTGCAAATGGGTGTAGATGACACCGAGCTGACTGGTGCTGCTGACACACCTGAGGGATGGGATGACATCCAGAGGGACCTGGACAAGCTTGAGAACTGACCCATGGGAATCTCATGAGGTTAAACAAGGCCAAGTGCTAATGCTGCATCTGGGTCGGGGCAACCACCAGGATCTATCCAGGCTGGGGATGAAGAGATCAAGAACAACCCTGGGAGAAGGACTTGGGAGTGCTGGTGGGTGAGAGCTGGACATGCCCCAGCCCTGTGTACTGGGACCCAGAAACCACCCATGTGCTGGGCTGATCCCCCAGTGGGGGCAGCAGGGGAGGGGGGGATTCTGCCCCTCTGCCCCACTCAGAGCTGCCTCCAGCCTGAGGGTCCCAGCACAGGAAGGACGTGAAGTGCTGGAGTGAGTCCAGGCACCAAGATGATCGGAGGAGGGATGGAGCAGCTTTGCTGAGAGGAAAGGCTGAGAGCTGGGATTGTTCAGCTTAGAGAAGAGAAGCTCCAGGTGACCTAATTGTGGCCTTCAAGTTCCTGAAGGAGCCAACGAGGAAGTGGAGAGAGACTCTTTACAAGGGCGTCAGGTGACAGGACAAGGGAGAATGGCGTCATACTAACAGGTAGTAGGTTCTGATTAGATATTAGGAAGAAATTCTTCCCTAGGAGGGTGAGACTCTGGCACAGGCTGCTCAGAGAAGCTGTGGCTGCCCCCTGCCTGGAAGTGTCCAAGGCCAGGTTGAATGGGGCTTGGAGCAACCTTGGCTAGTGGAAGTTGTCCTTGCCTGTCAGAGACTGGAAAAAGTAATCTGTTTTGAGACATCTTAGGATGCTTGTAATGCGTGGCAGGGAGAGGGTCAGACCTTGCTCTGGTGAGGTGGTGCCCTGCTCCCCGTACCCCCAACCCTGCGGTGCCTGTCGGCCATGGTACACTGAAGGCAGCCCCCCAGTGTTGCCTGACCCAGTCCCTGAGTGGCTGAGAGACCCCAAGTCCCACCTGGGAGGAAGGCCCAGGATGAGCCAAAACTTTAAGAAGCCTGACCACGAGGCAAGCACATTGTCCTTTAACCCTACCTTTATCTTGGAGTTTTACATCACTGGAACCCAGGAGTTGGTAGCTGTGTGTCTGTTTTTCTATATCTTTCCTGTCTTTCTGTTTTTCTCCCTTTGTTCTTCTCTCTTCTCACGGAATGTGATATTGAATGGGTTTAAAGGCTTTCTATGTTCAGCGGGCTAAGTCTGTGCAGTGGTAAGTGATGTTATGTTGCATTTACTCTTAATTTTCTATAGTTTGCCAGTAAACTTTCATGTGTTTTTTACCTCTTGAGAATATCTGGTTGGGATTTTCTCCTTTGCATCTACCGAGAGCAAAAGAACCTTGGTTTTAACCCTGGAATTAAGTGACTAGGGTGTAATGCTGCCCATGACAGGGGATTGGAATGAGATGAGCTTTGAGTTCCCTTCCAACCCAGACCATTCTGGGTTTCTCTGAAATGCTGTTAGAAATGCATCCTACTGCTCCCTCATCGCTTAGGCCTTATGACTCGAGCTTCCTGCCTTGTGCACACCCCTCTCGGCTTTTCCCTCCACCAAAGTCTATTGTGTCTGGCTGTGTTCTCCCAGCTGTGCAAGTGTAGCAGTGGATCATGTTTCTTTAAGGTCCAATTTGTGAGGGAGACTTTGATGCTGAGTTGACCAGAGGGAAGTTTATTTGAATAACCTTGGGTGGTGTGGTGCCCTGGGACTGCGCAGCCGTGTCTCATGGCTTCTTCATCTCTCCCCTGGGGCGGACAAGCTCATATGAGCAGGAACACTTTCAAGAGCATTCCTCTCCTGCTAATTCATTTTACCCTGGGCTCAGCAGTGTTTACATACCTTCAGCTCCATGGCTGGCCTAGAGAGTGCAACTTGTATTTCTTATTTTTTATAATGCCTTCTAAGCAGCCCTTGTTTTTCCCTTCACTTTTTCTATATCCTTTTGTTCCACGTCTGTGAGCAGAGCTTTCTCTCTTTTGACCATTCCTTTTTGGACCAGCTTTCCATTCCCTGTTGCTGTTAGCTCCTGTGCATGTTAATCCACGCAGTGGGAAGCTGTTGAATGGATTGTCTTGCTTGCTGATGAGTGCCCGTTTCACCCAGCGTGGATGACAGCCAGGCCTTTTGAGGAATTTGGAGCAAGACGATGTGTTTTCACTTCTCATGTGCACTGGCCAGATGCAATTCCAGCTTATGCCGAGAGATGCATCACACCAGTGTCACTTTGAATCCGGCCTGGACATTATGGGGGACAGAGGCACTGCCCTCTCAGTAGATTGTGGTCCTCTGCCCCTGCCAAGGGAGTCCTTGAGAGAGACAAGTTAATGGAGCTGGTGTCCTGGGAAAGTTCAGAGGAGGGCTGCTGGGGCACGTTCCCCTGCCCTCTCCTGCCTGGGGCTGGATGGTTGCTGGAGCCCTCCTGGGCAGGGGGCCCAGATGTTGGAGATGCCTGCTCTTCCCTTGCTTCCTACAGTACCTAGCGAGAACAAGAGCATAAGCTGTGCCCTGCTGTTGTGAGTGAGAAGCCCAGCCTGCTGCCTCCATCTTCTACCTCCAGCAGTGGCAAGAGGACTTCAGACAGATGGAAATCAGGAAGGGATTTCCTCCTCTCCTGGCCCCATGGACCAGCTCTGCTAGTAACAGGAAAGGCAGACTGAAGGATTGGTTTGACCCTTGTGGGCATGCTCTGGAAAGAGGACGTGACTCCTGAGCCCTCCGCGTCCATCACCATTATAACATTAACCAAGAACTTGTTCTCTTTCTGCTGTCCAGTGAAAGGGAGAGGGCTTCTCTCCATGTGCCAGGGAAGCACTCACCTCGTGCAAGTCCTGCAGCAGGTACCACTGTGGAACAATCTTGGCAGGGAAGCTGGAGCTGAAGGGCTTCCTCTCCGTCCTTTCTGGACTGACATGCCCTGGAGCAAACTGCTTTCCTGTGTACTGGGGAAGTCATGGGTCTCTTGAGCCTTTATCTTTCACAGGTTGTGGATACACTTTTCTTCTATTGGAAAGAGAAACTTGGGTTCAAAGCAAAGTTAACCAAGACTGGAGCTGTCTTTCTGTACCAGAGTGACTTCAGTCCTGTCCGTCTTCATTACTGCCATGTGAATATCTCAGAGCTAATGGACTTGCTTCAGATATTTAAAGAGTGCTGTCAGTAAAAGCTTGGGAATAAGCCAGTGAACTCTTCCTTGGAATTTTGGGTAACTTTTGTTATGTAACTCAAGATGCAAGGAACCACATTTCTGCAGGGATGGAGAACTGTAAAGCTGACTTATACTAAAGCTGAATATAAGCCAGCTGAGGCTCTAGTCCTGGAGATATCATCAGCAAGGAGTGTAACCCTAGTAAAGCCTCTTTCATTAGGTAGAACTGTATTGACCTGCACTCGGACAGCCTCTTCCTTGCAGGGAGAACCCCTCTGTCTCGTCTTCTGTGGTTTCATAGCCTCTTCCTGGCTCGTTCCGCTGGCTGTCATGGTGACACACAATGTGAGAAAGGCAGATAAATAGTGTGAATGCCAAACAGGCTGTGAACTTCCTAAGTGACAGCGCTGGTGTCAGTGACACCACAGGGTCTGCTCAGCAAATAAAACCAGAAGAAGAAGAGTCATTTTAGCTGCATTAATAACTTCCTCTGGTCTCGGGGATGGTTCTGGGGAAGGACAGAGTCTCACAGAGGATTCGAGCTAATGCTGTTACTGTTGCTGCAGAGCCTGACAAAAGGTTAATCTGTAGATTTTGATCTTACATTAGTCATGAAAAATGTGGGGGTTTTTTGGTAACACTGAATGGATTTTCTTCAGTCTAAAAAGGTATTCCTGTGGCTGACATTTGAAGAGTTCCTCTAAAGTTTAGTTCTTTTTTTTTATTTAAGGAAAAGAAAAGCAAGCAATTCCTAAAAGTGTTAGTGTCAGTGTCCCTTTTGAAGCACCAAGTGTAAGAATTGTGGAAATGCTCTGAAATCCGCATGTTTTCCAAAGAAGTATGGAGCATTCTGCTGCAGTGAGAACAGCTGTGAGGAGGCTGGAGCTCCATCCCAAAGTTGATTCAGGCTGCCTGGGGATCTGAGAGTACAGTGAAGGGAAGAGGGAGACTCTTTACCCCATTTAAATTGTATTTTTGCTTGCTGAGCACATCCAGTTTTCTAATGGTGTGTTTAACCCCTCCTGATCCATAGATCGAGTCGTTGCACGGATCTTTCCATCCTCTCACCTGTTTTCTTTCTTGCTGCAACCCTGCAAGAACAGTTTTGTGTGGTTTTTAAATACTAGAACTTCACCAGGCTTCTGGCTCTGTTTGGGAGAGACTTTGGACAGATTCCATAGAGACCTAACACTGTAAAACCCTTCACAGTATGCTTGATAAATATGCCTATTACAGATAATAAAGTACAGGGGGGATGTGCCATCGGGCAGCGGTAGTTCTGCTTGGGAGCAAAAGGGTTGTGTTTTCAGGTCACTGGTCCTGATAAAAGCCTGATGAGGGGCAGCTGACTGCAATGTTTGAGCATGAAGGATTTATGACTGCAGTGTTTGAGCATGAAGGATTTATGCTCAGTGGCGTTGGTAAGGCGTGGGGCAGCCCCCGGGAGGTTGGCTGGTACCTAGAGCTGAGCTCCCGTGCTTCTTGCTAACACTAACAGGAAGGTGACTGCTGCTGGGACAACTTCCATGGAGTGCTTGCTGCAGGCAGGTCAGCCCAGCAGGAAGGCTGTCTTCTGGGAGATTAGGTAACTGACTCTCCACTCCTGCACTGTCTTCGGTGGGGCAGCATAGGCAGTGTTAAGTAGGTAGAGTGGCCAAATCCTTGAAGCTACCTGTTTTTCAGGTGGAGACTGAGGCCTAGTCCTTACATTGAAGAGGACACCAGCCCTCACGAGTGCAAGTGGAGGGGCAGGTGCTCTGCTCTCTGGTGAGCCGTGACAGGACCCAAGGGAATGGCACGAAGCTGTGTCATGGGGGTCAGATCAGATATTAGGAAAAGATTCTTCCCTAGAGGGTGCTGGGGCACTGAACAGGCACCCCAGGGAATGTCACGGCCCCAGGGCTGCCAGAGCTCCAGGAGTGTTTGGACAACACTCTCAGGCACAGGGTGGGATCGTTGGGGTGTCTGTGCAGGGCTAGGAGCTGGTCTCAATGATCCTTGTGGGTCCATCCAGCTCAGGATTCTATGACTCCTCTATTCCAGCTATGATTCTATGAACCCTCTTGGCCCTGTAGCTTTGCCTCCCTTTGTTGCTTTTGTGCCATGATAGAACTGAAGGTGCTTATCTTGTATGCTTTGAGTGTCACACTGGAACAGTGATTAGGAGAAAACAGGAATGCTTTGTCTAAGGGTGTTTTAAGATTTATGTTGAAGACAAAAACCCCAGGTTGTTCAAACTATTTGAATTCTATCACCTCCTGTGCAGCCTGTGCGTGGCTGAGAGCCAATGGCAATACAAAACATGGTGGTGCACATCTTCCCTTTCCCAATGGTGCCTTTGGGCTGCTTTCTCCAAAGCCGTGCAGCCAGCGCTGAGAGGCAATCAAACTATACCACGGTCAGATTATTTCATTCTGCTTCTCTGTGTGGAGAGTTTTCCCCAATTCTGGTCCCCTAGTATTTCTTTTCCTCCATGTGGAGAGCATACAGAGCTGTGGCTGCATGCAGGCAGCACAGGCACATGTATAATGAAGCAGAGTCGTTTCCTTTGATTGTTCAAGACTGAACTGAGTGTGTGTGTAAATATGAACGACCTTTTTTCTTTTCACAGGCATAACGTGGGGCAAGGTGGTGTCTCTCTATGCCGTGGCAGCTGGGCTGGCGGTGGACTGCGTGCGGCACGCGCAGCCAGCCATGGTTCACACCATCGTTGACTGCCTGGGAGAGTTTGTCCGCAAGACCTTGGTGACATGGCTGAAAAGGAGAGGAGGCTGGGTAAGAAATGCTATCTCATCGAACTTGTTTCTGCATGTGCAGACCAGAAAATATCCCAGTTAATGAGACTTCACTCCCTGAAGCTTTATGCAGAAAGAGGCTGTGTGAGATTCTCTTCCACCTGTGGCCACCTCTGTCCTACTTGCACCTGTGCTAGACTTACGTAACTCTGTTACTGCCTCATGGTCTCATCCTCAAAAAACCCCATCCATTATTCTTGTCTTCAGCTTCCCACATAGCTGAGCCATAATAATTTAATCCTGACCCACCAGCACCTGTTGTGTTCCTCATCTTCTCCAGAGCTAACAGCCAGTCGTAGTGGGACACTGTAGGGGTCATTCCTGTGAGGCCCTGGCACAGATTGCCCAGAGAAGCTGTGGTTGCCCCAGCCCTGGAAGTGTTCGAGGCCAAGTTGGATGGGACTTGGACCAGGCTGGTTTTAGTGGAAGGTGTCCCTGCCCATGGCAGGGGGTGGGATTGGATGATCTTTAAAGTCTCTTCCAACCCAAACCATTCTTTGATTCTGTGATACTCTTGGCCGGCTATTTTCTAGAAACTGGCAAAAAATGAGGCCAGCCAGCTTAATTCTCATTTCACCTCTAAGCATCGGATTTCTTTGGTCTCTCTGTACCCAGTGTGAGCATTGGTTTCCGTGGATGATCGTTCATAGTAAGAACTTTATTTTGGTGCTGTGGCATAACTAGATACCTTTCCAGTGACCTCCCCAGCAGACTGGAAGGACTGGCTGGCTGTGTTAGTGGCTGGCAGCTGGGTGATGTGTGTATGTACCAGGTTCCATGTGCCTGTCTGGCAGGGACACAGACAGTCCTTGGATCCTCTAGTGTGCTGCCGGGCAGATGCTGCTTGGGGCGAAATATTGCCCTGTGACACCCCTGAGTTCATGGGACATCTTGTTCCCAAGGCATGCACTCTTTCCAGACTGAAAATTTGAGCCACAGCAGCAAATTCCCTCTTTTCCAATAGGTGAAATTTATTCCTGAGCCGTCAGGAGATGGTCAGGCTCCTCACACACGCAGATCTGGAGAGAGGGGGATGTCTTTTCCCAAACTGAGTATTGCTCCTTTTTGCTGAGACTTCCCAACTGTGTCAGTAGCTGGTTCAGTCACCTGATCTCTTCAGGAGTGAAGACACCTTTTTTGGTAAAGAGGAACTGGGAAAGTATCATTGTTCTGATTTTGGATCCCTTGCACTTACTAAGTACCAATCCTACCTTAAATCATCCCTGTCCTCTCTAAAACTGTGTCACCTCGAGGCCAGCTGACTCAGGGAACTGTTTGGTTGGGCTAAAAGTAACCTTTGATTTGAATGCCCTGATCTGTTTCATTTTGCGTTCCAAAAATGAATTGTGCCGAGGCAGGTGAAGAGGATACCCTGGGATTAAGTAACACTGTTTATTCCTGCCTGTGAATGCCAATCCCTGCCTCAGTAGCATTTGAGGCTTACTTTAACTGCATACCTATAGAGCTGCTTGAAATGTATTCTCTGAAACTTTTTTTTTTTTTAAAAAAGATCTGGTTTCATTAAAACAGACATGTTGCATAGGAATGCATCCCTTTCTAGTTTCCAAGTACTTTTTTCTTTGTTTTGGTAAAACTTGCATGCTCTGATAAATTAGCATCTTGTTTTAATTTTTGTATTGTTTCATTAGAGTTCAAAACAAGAGTGTTTGGATAGTTCCAAAAGGATATTTTTGGAAAATTTGTTGCATAGCAAACAAGCTGCAAAACCCATCCCCAGACCAGCACTGGTTCTGTGCAGCTGAGGAGATAAGTCCACCACTGGCTCCTTCTGCCAGCCATCCCTCTTTAGATGGGCAGCACATTCCTATTGGAGTTGCTGAATCTATGCTGATTGCTCTTGGGATCTGGCCCTAAAGGAAGGGAAGCCAACTCACTGCCCCCCATCAAGCACAAGACTCTGAAGGCTGCTGGGTTGTTCTGATACAGCCCATTTCCAACACCCTTATCAGCAATTCTGGGCTGTGAAAAGGAAGTACTTTCCTTCTAGAAACAAGGAGTCCCTTCAGTCTGGGGAAAGGCTGCTAATCCTACTGCCATCTTGTGCTGTGCTTCCCTGAATGTTCTTCCTCTTGATCTAGGCACTGCAGCAAGGAATTTCCCAGCCTTGTTCACTCATGGGCCAGACCAAACAGCTCTTTGGTGGAACCCTCTCACCCACTGCCTGGCCTGGCTTGTGTTGGTTTGTCCTGGCATGCCGTCCTTGTTCGCATGGCCCCCATCTCTTATGCATCCCCTTAGGATGAGGCTGCCAAGAATAACCCCCATGCCCTGAGCTGGTCCAGAAAAGACACCATGGAGACTTTGGAAAGGCATTTGAAATTCTCCATTCAGCAGCAGGTTCCCATGCTGCTTCCATAGAGTGGAGAAGCCTGCAAAACCCAACCCAAACCTCACAGAAGGAGCAAGAAAGAACCTTTGAGACATCATTTCTTCCTGGGGAAGAGTTTGCAGCCTCAGTAGTGGCTTTACAGTTGAATAGAAAGATGTAAATTTTTTTAGCAGCATTTGCTGCAAAGCAGTGCATGTGACTTGAACTTATTTGAATAATTAACATAGAATATCATACTGCCATTGCAACAGTTTATCAGTGCCTGATAAGGCAAAAAGACGTAAGTAGCTTTGAAGTTTTCAATTCCACTGCCTTATCAGGTAGACTTGATTTGGATAACAACAGCTAAGGCAATTGTTAAACAGCTGAGCAATTTTGCTTATCTAAGCAAGCCCCATACAAATTTGTAAGTGCTTCTGAGTGCAGTTCCTCTTGGTTAGAGCAGTGAGGTCATTGCCTTCGGGAGAACATAGCAGGGCTTTAAGGAGTTCACGTTTTCTCATCTGGCAGTTAACCCTGTAATTAACAGCTGTAATCAACCCAGTGTGTTTGGGCCTTGTACTGGCTCACATGAGGCACTTGAAGCCCATTAGAGCTTATGCTTCTCATGGGTCGGGTACCCTAACATATGTGTTCAGACAGGTACCTGCAGGTCATGACTTCTCTCAACTAAAGGGACAGTGTGACACAACTGTGCTTTGGACATGACCCCATGCAGGTCGCTAGAATTTGACAGGTTGAATCAGTTCAGACTTTTTTCAAATGCAAATAGGGTGAGTGTGCTAAGCCATCACTGGAAGTATTCAGGGGGACCCACCTTGCTCTCCTCCACAATGCAGATAAAGTACCTGTAGCCACCGGTACCTCATTGCAGCATCTCCTGGTAACTTCCTTGGCTCTGCTTGCTATGTTTGCTGGTGTTTTTTAGCTATAGGCAGCAGTATTTCCACACCTTGGTGCTGACTCAGCTTTCTCCTGTCATCCTGTTTCTTCCCACCACTGCATGCTTGTGTTCCTTCTTCCTGCGGTCTCTGCTTGTCAGTTATTCATGGGCTCAGCTTCTCCTGATGCTCCCAGGAGATCAGCGGTGTGGCGAGGCGCACCGTGCCAGCCTTCCAGACACGGTGAACGAGGAACTGCCGGAACATGTGGGAGGCTGCTGTCAGCAGAGCTTTGGTCTGTAGACGATGATGGGGTTGGTTAGTGTGGCTGTACTCACTAACCAGGCTCTGGGATTTGTCCCTTCAGCTCCCTTTTTCTTTCTTCGAATGATGACCAAGGTTGGTCAGGCAAGGCTCGTGCATGTCTTGAGCACAGGCAGAAGGAACAGAGAAGATTATTGGAGCATTCATCGTCTCTCATGTCCTGTTTTGGGGAGGAACACCTCAGGGTTGAGAGTCCGCCTTGTCTGTGCTTGGTCAATGAGAGACTTATGTCAGAAGGCAGATTTGGAAGACTGCTGAGCTAAGCTTGTAAAGAAAAAGCTTTTGGGGCTGTGAACATTTGCCATCCTTGTGATATGATTATTGTTCCCATTTGCCACCCAAAAGCTGATTCTGAAAACCACATGGGGTTGATGTGCTAACAGTGCACCCCCTGTTACACAACCACAGTCCACATCTTGTGCTAGGCTGGAGTTTAACCACAACTCAGTCATATCACAGGCAAAGCTTCTCATTTTGATTCCTGCACCAGAAAAGGCATTTTTCTCTCTACCTCTGTCCTGTTCACTTCACCCTCTCGATATATTCCATTTTCTCCTTCCCATGCCTATCTCTATCAATTTGACAGGGTTTTTTTGTTTTTGTGGCTTTTTAATCATTGCAGGCCAGCTTCTCTTCTTGTTAATACTTGAAACCGGCTGCCCAAGCGATCTTTAAATCTGGCCCACACATCTGGGAGGCATCTCTGCTGGCATATATATATTTCCACAAACAAGGCTACAAAGCTTGCATTGCTTTAGATTTAAGTTGGGGGTGGCTTGCTTGAATGTCTTCCAAAGAAAGCATTCAGGCAAGAGAAAATGTACAAGCAACTTGAGCTGATATTAAACAGGACAACCTCTGGGAAGCATCTGGCTTTACAGAAAAGGATGGGAATGCTGATACTGCTAAGGCTTCCTAGACCTTTTGAACAGGGAAAGAAAGTTGTATTTAGCTATCCAAAATGGAAAGTGCTGGATAATTTTCCTGTAGCATTTCTTTCCCCAGGGGCAGCTGAAAAGGGGGACACTTTGCCTCATTGGTGGGGAATTAGGTATTTTGCAGGGCTCTCGAGCCTGATTTAGTAACTTTCAGTGTGTGGAAGTGTCAGAGCCAACATCTGGTGCTGCAGCAGAGGTGGTGCGACGCCGTGGGTTGTGGGGCTGGGACAGCCTGCAGAAGTGGCTGACGTGGGCATCTCTCTCTGACCGTCTCTCTTCCCTCCTCATTAGGCAGATATCACAAAATGTGTGGTGAATACTGACCCCAGCCTTCGCTCCCACTGGCTTGTGGCCGCTGTTTGCAGTTTTGGTCACTTCCTCAAGGCCATCTTCTTCGTCCTGCTGCCTGAGAGATGAGTCCGAGTTGCCAAGCACAACCCCCCCGCCCCATCTTCTCTCCCACTCCAGAAGCAACAAGAAGTAACTGGAGAAGTAATTCCAGATTGGTAATGGCAATCTCTGAAGAGGAGGAAGAGAAGAACTGGGACAAGAAAAAAAGGCTTGTTCTCCTCTCCCATCAGCTGGGAGCAGATGATCAACCACAGTCTTCTATTTGCAGCCACACGAGCCTCTCTCACCATTAATCCTTCCAAGAATCTTGTTTCCCTGGGTAACTTGCATGTGTGGCCTAGGTGTTGCTGGTCCCTGGGCACGCTGATGGCAGCCATGTGGAGCATGGGACTGTCAGATGGCTGCTCTTTATGGCTGTGTTGCATGCTTATGCTAGCACCAGGAGGAGGGGAGGAGGAAGGGAATATTATTTGAAATGGGATAAGAAAATAGGAGAGGGGGAGAGTCCCTCCTTCACTCCATGTGATTTCCCTTTCAAGTCCTCAGACTTGCCTTGTGTTGATTCTTGTTACATTTATGCTTAAACTTCATCTCCTCCTTTAGCCCTAACTCACTTGCTGGGCTCTGCCCCAGCACAGCATGGTGGGTTTTTCACGAGAGAAAACCAAGCATTCTGTCAACAGATGCTTCTCCCTGACACGTCTTGGAGATTGGTCTGAGTAGCTGTGTGAGGGGCAGGACGAGAGGGCAATGTATGTTTTGTTGACCCCTCTTCCTGCACTCACCCCAGTCAAACAGGAGAGCAAGGGGCAGTGCTTCTAAGCAACAGCTTGGGGTGGAATTTCATAATGAAGGAAAATGTTTTCTCCTCTGAGATTTTGTCAGAGCTAGGCATGTAGGTAGGAAAGGCTGGGGGCCATGGGCAGAAATAGGGAAGCAGCAAGTGAACTGGCTGGCATTGTAAAAGCAGTGAGCTGTGCTGAAAGTAGCTGATGTACGTTTCTCCTTTAATCTCTTCGAAGTACAACTTGTAGTCTTCTTTGTGGCAAACAATAAAAGAAAATAAGTGGTATTTCACTATTGCAAAGGCTATTGTATTTGTTTCCAGACCAGAGTTAACAATTCCAAAAAAGGCCAGAACAGTGCAGAGACAAAACACTCTGGCCGTGCTAAAAATACTTCAGCTTTTCCCCTGGTAGAGCATGTTAACATGTTAAAACTGCGCCTCGCCTGGTTCATGCCTGGAATTTAACCCATGTTGTTGCCATGTCAGAAACATGCTGTTTTTACCAACAGATGCAGGGCCTCCCTGACGTCAGCAGGGAAGGGCCGTGGAGCCTCCTCTCTGCCAAAGCCTTCTGGAGACTCCCTGCTCAGTGCCCTGCTCCCTAAAGTGTGGCACTAGGCACAGAAAAAAAATGTGGATTAAGAACATGTGGCACTATAGGGGTTTTGCTGGTTTTTTTCCCTGATTTCCCTCCCAAACATTTAGAGGGGCTTTACTCTTCCTCCAGGAGTGACAAAGGCGTCTGAGAATAAAGCAAAACCTTTACTTTTGGCTGCTGTCTGTGGGCCAGGTCTGTACTCGCAGTTAGTAGTGCTGTGCTCTGAGCAGCAGAAACCCTAGCAGAGGATGTGTAGGAGTTAGATCCTTGCACATTCCTGCTTTTTCTGCTCTAGCCCTTTGCTCTTTGGCATTTGTGGGCCGGGCCCAGCTTACCCCTAGTGCTACACCCCCAGTGAAGAGTGCTGTGCCAGCTTGGTCTACGAGTACATCTTCAGTAGTAAAGCAATTCTTGTGGATCAAAGCCCTTCAAGGGCAACCTCCCCCATCCCCAGCCTTTCAAACTCACTGAGAAACACTCCCTGAGAAGGAGAGAGCCTCCCATTCCACATCAAAGCTGTGTGCTGCCTCGGACAGTGGCTAGGGAGGCTTTGGGGTAGGTTATACTGATGAAGTTCCCAGTGTGGATACAGCTGATGGTGCCGTGAGATTGGGGCATTTTTATGTGTGTAAAGCTTGCAGCAGTTCCCCAGATAAAACCAAATTGCCAAAGGAACATTTAAAATTTTTTTTAACGTTTCCTGACATAATTGTATTGGCATTAGGGGTTTTGCTGGCATCACTTACAGTTAGGATTTTCTTCCTTAGATTTCTGGTCGATCTGGCTATGGAGATTTAGAGCAGGTACAGAACACATGGGGTACTACACTAATCACCTTTGAGCAGCAGAGCCAGGATTCCCTCCAGTCTGCAACAGAGGCACTAAAAGCTTTATAGTCCATAGCAGGGGGCTGCAGATTTGTTGTCCTAAAGGAGCTTGTGGAAAAGGAGACTTTGGATTTCTGGAAATACCCTGGCTGTGTGCAGACTTTGACTCGGACAGCTTCACAACTCATCAAGTCCAGCTTGCCTTGTGTCTCATGGAGTGCATGGGAGTTACTGGAGCAGCACAGTTCGACACTGGGACTGGCAAGACCTGTCTCAATTTAGATGCTGTTTTGAAATGTAATACTTAAGGCTACTGGGGTTTTTTTTTCAGTAAACAAGTGATATCAGAGGATCTATTAAGGAACACAGAGAGTTAAATGCACCAATTAAGTGGATTTAACAAAAAGATAATGACAAGCCAAATAAAGCAGCATTGCTGGAAAGGAATGTGTGTGGGTGGGAAGGGGGTTACAGAGGCAGACAAAGGCTCAGCCTTGGAAACTGCTGATAATGAAGAGGTGGTGGAGCTCCCCTTAAATAGGTTTCTGACTTCTCTGGCTTCTGTCTGTCTTCTTGCATTTGCTAGTCCCTGAAAAATACATACCAGGGCTGAACAGTGCTGCTCACCTTGCGCTTGGGGTTAAAGGAGGGTCCTTCGACCCTTCTCACTCCTGTAATAACCACATCACCACCAGCCTTGTCACCAAAATAAACAACAGAGCAAACAGAATTGCACACACCACTGTACATTTAGGAAGTAACAGTATTGAGCATGATACAGACAAGTGTTTGTGTTGTGTTCAGTCCTGTCTATAATATTTAGTCATTTTGGAGTACTTCCAGAGGTCCTTTACAATCTCAGCTGTTCTGAGGCTCTGTGATTTTTCTATTCCCTCTTCTCTTTTCACCAGTCCTACCTGATGGGAGACATCAGGGTTGGTTGTTTATCATCCTAATAAACATTTTCCTTTTAAATGATTGGTGAAGGTCCTAGGAGTAGATCTAATTTATGTAGTTGTTAAAGAAAACCAAGAAAAAAACGAGTACCAAGGTTAGTACCATGGTAGTGTTGTGCTCCTCTGTACCAAAAGCCTGTCCGTTGTTCCTCTTGCAGCATCAAAAACTGAAAACCCCCAAACTAACCACCTCATTCTTTTCCCCAGTGTTTCCAGCTGTCTGCTTCAGAAATCTGCTTGTAGTAAAAGCTGCCTTAATTTTTTTTAAGCTGTTTTCCACACATTGGATGTTCTGAGTGAGACTTGCTTACGCACAAGCCGTCTTGGGGGGCTGTTCCCTGCCCCTAGTGACCTTTCAGTCCACTGCCCAGTTTCATGCCTCCCTTTTGCTGCAGGGCAGCAGTCATGGGGGCAGGGGACAAGCCTCCTCTCAGCACGGGGAGAGATGGCTACTGCTCACCCCGTTAGGCACTTGCAGAATCCAGCTAAGCTTTAGCTGTCTCCTGCCTTTCTGTCCCACCAGAAAAACCGGGGGCTCGGGGAACAGGTGAGGCAAGGTCAGGTGGCGGCATGGGAGGTGCTTAGGAAGAAGCAGGAGGAGGAAGAAAGGGTTGGATGGAGGTGGGAAAATGGCATCTTAAGTATTTTAGTGGCCGTGGAATGTTTTGCAGAGGAGAGTTTTGCCTGTGGTCTCTACAGCAGAGTAGAGGAACCCGAGCTGCAGCTCGCCTTTGTTCACAGAAGAACTTGCTCCAGTAAGGATTATCCCACCATCCTCCCCCTCCAACGCCTGCCAACCTCATTCTCTGTTTCTTTGTAGTGAACCTACATTCAGTCAACAGAAATATCTGCTTTATCACAAAGGAGGGAAGCAGAAAAGCCCTCTTGGCTTGGGAGTTTCAATGATAAGCATTTGAGAAGTGCTTATTGTGTCCTAGACATGGCCTTGCCCCAACCACAGCCTTACTTGTACCTCTCTCATATCAAACACCTGCAGCAGGTTCACCTTCTTCAAAGCAACTAGAGAAAGTGGTCTCAGTCTTGCAGCAGATGTCACCTGTGTTCCTGCACTGCTTTTTCTCCTACAAATGGAAAGAAAACGGTCTGTGAAGCCCTTCATTTATCAGACTTGCATCTGTATTATAGACCAAAGTACAGAACAATAGTGACAGGGAGTGAGGTTGAGGTTTCCCAGGAAATTGCAACAACAAACTTCCTCACATTTAGACTTGTTTTTTAGACCCTGAGAAAAAGCTCTAATTTTTTTTAAAATTATTATTCTACATTTAATGTGCAAAGTCTGCAAGTGGTGGGTTTTTTGTGCACAGTTAAACTGAATATGAAGCAGATTGCAAGTCCCTTAGACGGGTTTCTGAAAAGATCAGACCCCGAAGGCATTCCAAGCGCTTTGCCAAGAGCTTTCTTGATGAGGCTCTCATCAATGTGTGTCCCCTTGATTTCTTCACTGTCTTTTTTTTTTTTTAGGCTTACTATTTATGATTTTATAGGCATAAATTTGCCATAGATTAATTATTCTCTTTTGGCAATGTGAAAACAATGCATACTACCAGATTAATGACAAGAAAACAACAATTTAATGTACTGCTGGCTGAGTCTACAAATTTCTTCTATGCAAGTGGTTTGACAGCTGGAGTTTAAATACTCCCTCAGAAAAGCCTGTAACCTCTTTAACTCTAAACATTTTGACCCACTGGGATTATGAGCCCCCAGCACAGCTAAACAGAGCAATCCTCAGTTGAACTTTACACTGTCACCAGGACCTGGAAATGCATTGGATGTTCAAGCAGAGTCTGTGGGAAATGGAGTGCCCCTGGGTCAATCACATGACATGCAGACCACGTCCAGGCAAGGTCAGATAAAAAAAAAACTTCCCATCTTACAGAAGGAAGAAAATAAGGAGTTGGGAAGGGAATTTCCAGCTTCCTTACAAGCATATTTCAGAGCTTTAACTCAGGAGAAATGTCCTCTCTTTGCCCGTAGACCAGCAGACAGCATTGGAGCTTGTCTCCTCCATCACTGCAGGAAGACTTGCTTATACTTCTCTACTGGTGTCAAGTACAATTCCCTGTTGTTTCAAATTTCCACTTCTGTCCCTATCTCGTGACCTTCCCTCTTGCTTTTGTTCAGCTCTGTGTTTAAGCAAGATAAACTTTTATTCCCCATTCCCTGCTGGAGTGTGACTCGCACTGGGCTTGCTCTTGAGTCCCTTTCAGCCGCCTCAAAGGCAACTGGTTTGGACTTTAGAGGACTGTGGGCAGCACCAAAGACCTTCAGCATCACTAATCTGATGGGAACTGAGAGGATGGGCGACTTTGTAGGACCAGCCCTCACAGTGTCTCACCTAACTCTCATTAGGCAGGAGCTGGAGGTCCTGCACTGGTCCTTGCTATGCAGATCCATTCTCCCAATGCTCTGTGACACTGTCCAGGGAACAAAAAAACCACCTGAAAGCTGATCTTGAAGCCCTCTCAACATCGTGGTGTTGCCATTTTACTCCTAATGTGGAGGTGTGAGTCGGGGGCTGTGCAGTGGCGACTGCAGGGACAGTTTGTACCTGTTTCCCACCACAGCTGAGCTGGGATTTTCTGGTAATCTAAGAAGGGGATTTAAAAAAACCCCAAGATAGCCTTTTATTTTGATCTCCTTGGCACTTCAAAAGAACAATTCAATCACCGCTAAGCTGCTAGAACATACTTTGCTCTCAGTTCCTCAGCCAGAAATGACCAGACTGCCCTTTTTAAGCCTGGCAAATTTCTGCCAACTAACTCTCCCTTGCCTTATGCTGTCAGCTTTCCCTCTCAGCTCACTGGCATTGCTCCTGGGTAAAGGTGCCTGATCCCCATGGCCACCTGACCCAGCAGGTTGTTTTCTCCCCCAGAGAAGGCAGCCCTGTCCAAGCCATCTGGTGGCTGCGGCAGAGCTGGGTGCTCCCCCGAATGCCATTGAGCCCCATTGCCTGGCATGTTTTCCCTTTTGTTAGGACTGGCACATGGCGTTTCTACAGGGTGGAAAAAGAGAAAGCACAGTTGGCTTTTGAAGGGAAGCAAACTCCAAGGATTGTGTTCAAAGCCTCTCCTGCTGCTGAAAGGCTGCTGCCTTCAAGGTTCGGGTACACGCTGCTGACATTCACTGGCTGGTGCATGCCGTGAGCCTGTAATCTGTGGCTAATGGTAGATTACTCGAAGCTGGGAAAAGGTGATTGGAATATCTGTGCCCTTGGGTTTTATGGCTTAACTGGAGGAGGAGAACAGCACTACTAAAAATACGTACGTGTTCAAGCTAGCGTTTTGTCTCCGAGGGAGAGCGATGAATTCTCAGAGTCAAGCTCAGGCTGTGTATTATTACAAGCAATAAACCTACTGGAGGCTGGAGCTGAATTATGAGGCACCTTCCCAAACCCTGCAGCACATCAGGGGGAAGACTGGAGAAGTTGCACAGCAGCTTTGCTTAAATTTAAGCAGTTTAATAAAAATAAAAAGTTAGGAGAATGGCTTGTGTTGACATTGGATTCACAGCGTTGAGAGGGTTTCTGTAGGGGTGAAGAGTGGACAGAGCAAGAATGTGTGGGGCAGCTGAGCGGGATTTTCCACCGTCAGAGCTGGCAGAAAGATTTTTCTGTCAGTTTTAGGCTTCAACTCCTGTTTCAGAACTGGAACTGAAGGAGAAGGAGCACACAGACGTCCAGAGATGGGTGAGGGCACAGCAGCTGGGAGAAGGCAGCCTGGCCCTCCCACCAGGGCTCTGGCCCTTCGGGTCACTGCTGCTTCTCGTGACAAAGGGCTGTTTCTGTTTGCCATCTTCCGTGGCAAACACAGCTCCAGGCCTGAGCAAAAACAAAGTCTTGAGGACACCAGGAGCCTGAACTGTCTACATGCCAAGATTAATGTGCAGTGATTTAAATCAGCTCATTTAGGAGTTCATAAAATGTAAAAGCACTGAAGGAAAGGAGAAGGGAAAGCTGTAAAGGAGAGCAGTGTGGTCCAGGAGTATGCCGTGGATTCCCAGTGTACTTTCCAAAACTCGGTTATCTTGTGGAGACAGCTTCCTAGCAAGAAGCATTTGTTGACTGCATATATTTCTGTCTGCAGACATAAAAATTTCACTCAGCCCTGCGTTTGAAGGGAAGAAGAGCAGCTGAGAAAACATTTGCCCTTTTTCAAAGAGCTTTATTTACTTAGGGATCAGAGTGATTCAGCATGGAGGCACCAGCCATGGCTGAAGGCAAAGCTGCACTTCCCTTGAAGAGAGGATTAAGGATTATATCAAAAGTGGAATTTAATCCTGCCATCTTTCACTTGGAAGATTTAGCAAAGTGCCTCCAATTTACTCTAGAAACTTCTTGAAGTGATGTCCTCAGGCTTTGAGGGAGCGAAATACTGGGTGACTTGTCTGAAGGAAGCAAGCCATGTGCATGGCCCTCCCTGCCCTGTTACCGTGTGTGGAGCTGAGCATTCCCATCCCATGACCAGCAACCAAGCAAAGAAGGAAGAGTGGGGGAACCAAGGGAGTGAACAGGTTGATTTAACATCCTGGACCCAGCCTCTTGGGATAACACAGGACAGCACAGTTGGCCTCTGCATTTGCAGGGCGTGTCACTCCCAGGCTGACTCTGTAGAGGGAGTTTGGTGCTCCCCAGGGGTTTGGTGCTCATGGTGCTGGCTTTGGGACAGGCTGGCTTTGGGACAGAGGCTCCTGGCAGTGCCAGCTCTACAGGCAGGCAGGATCCTGAGCCGCTGCAGTGGCATTGCCAGTGCCGAAGTGGAACAACAGCCTCTAAGCACAAACCAGTTGCTTTCTGTCTCTTCCATCTTGGCAACTTAAAGTTTAACTTGTGGAACACAATTCTGGTTTTCAATGCTTGGGAAAAAATAGTGAATATCCAGCCCAGGCTCTCAGTGCCAGACTGCATGGGTCCATCTGATTTTGTGTGCCCCTTGGGTGGCCAGGAGCCTCAGACCGAGGGCTTGGACCAGGCCAGGTGTGTTGAAGCTGCTCAGAGGAGAATGAGAAGATGCTGGCACTCACTGGTGGCACTGCGAGATGGCAAAAGACAACTCAGCCAAAGCCAGTCCAAAAGCCCGTGGTGGTGGTGTGTGATGAAAATTGGATGAAGCTGGGGCTGTAGTGAGTCAGTGGCAGGCAGAGAGCTGCGTAGGGGAGTCAAGGTTCAGCAGTGCCCCAGCACACAAGTCTCAAAGTGCAGGGAGGCATCACTGCGTGTGGTTGCAGCAATTCTGTACAAAAACAAGAGCACAAAACAGCCTCTCTGATTAATCCTGGGTATAAAGGCCAGGTTGCATGTGGCTTGGAGCAACCTGGTCTAGTGGAAGGCGACCCTGCCCATGGCAGGGGAGTTGGAATGAGGTGGTCTTTAAGGTCCCTTCTAGCCATTCCGTGATTCTGTGATTCTGTAAATTGGTGTAAATATGTGTTGGCTCTTCCATGCTGATTTTTCATCCCTGCCCTCTACAGAAGACAATCTCCCCTGAGTGCTTTGAGGGAGCTGCTTTCTCCACCACTGATTGCTGTGCAGAGGAGGTGTGGGGCTCACGGGAAGGTGGGACATGCTGCAGGGGCATGGCTGTGTTAAACCTCTAGGTGATGCTGACAAAGCAGTTCTTTTGTCTTACTGCTGCCCAGCGCCCTGGGCTGGGTTTGCCTTGGCAAACAGGGCTCTCTGAGGTCGGATGGGCACTTTGGGAATAGTCACCTGTGCAGGTAAACCAACCGAACTCACGTTGGGTGGGATGAGACCAAACAGCCTTTTCCTCAACGGGAGGGAGAGGTTTAGGTTGGATATTAGGAAAAATTTCTTCACTGGTGTTCAAGCATTGAAACAGGCTGCCCAGGGCAGTGGTGGAGTCACCATTCCTGGAGGGATCTGAAAGATGTGTAGATACAGCACTTGGAGACGTGGGTTAGTGGTGGCCTTGGCAGTGCTGGGCTATCAGTTGGACTCAATGATCTTAGAGGGCTTTTCCAACCTTAATCATTCCACGATTCTATGATTAATCCCATTTTGCATGCCAGACAGCTCCTGAAAGTGGCCTTTGCCGGATCATGAGAGGCAGAGAGAGCAGAGCAGGGTTAACCTGCCCCCTTAAAATGGGCAGGTTAAGGGGACAGGACTACCTGCCTTCACCTGCTGTAAGAGCCTGGTGTGACAGAGAGCAATAGCCTCTCCTGGGGAGGCTGTGGGCAGCCTCCAATGCTGATTCCCACAGTCTGGAGCTCGAGGAGCTGGGGAAAATCCCAGGGTCACGTCCCTCTCATGCACGTCGCCGTCTCAAGGGGCTGCTGGGTCCCAGGCAGAGGTGTAGATACGCAGCACAGACAAATGGGATTTGTAGGCGCCAGCTTCCCTGCCTTACTTTCCAGGAGCTGGAGTGTCAAGAGTGCACAGAAGCCTGAGAAAAACAGCTCTAAAAGGGGAAAAACATTTGCAAATGTGCCTGTTCTCCAGGCACTCCTGGGAGAACATAAGGAGTAGGTTTGGAAATAAACCTGACACCTTCATCTCCTCCTTTAGTAACAGTTCAACCTGCTGAAAATACATTATTTGACTCAAAAAGCAGTCTGAGAATCTAAACATTACCCTTATCCCTGCAGTTCCAGCCTCTACCAGCCAGCCCTAATGCCCACAGGCAGGAAGGGCTCCAAGGCAGCAGCATGATGCTGAGGAGACACAGCAAGATGGTCCATTTTCTGCTGAAATGTTTGTAATTAAGAGCTCTGGCTCCCTGATGGTGTGTGTCCTATAAAGTACTAAAAATAAAACCATTAAATAAAGGAGGCACTGTTGCAACTCTTGAAAAACTAAACAAACCAGGAAAAAAAAGGCACATTAGAAGGGGAAGCAGAGTTTGGACTGCCTTTCCAGGCCTGGGCTGCTGCTTCTGCAGGTACAAACATGGATTTGTGAATGCAGCTGAAGCCACGGAGTGGAGTTATCCACACAAACTCAAACTCTGAATGAAGTCTGGGGTTTGTGCCCTTTGGATGGCAGCCACACTGCTTTCCCAGCCAACACCATGCTCCAGAAAGCAAAGTGGATGCAAGAACAAACTTGTGTCCATCTTTGATAGTGCCCGCTTTAGCTTTTCTTCCTGCTTTTCTCTGCCATCACTCAGCCAGCACAGCCTCAAGAGCAGCTGCTGATCCTCCAGCTATGTCCTGCACCTCTGCCCTCTGCCCACCCTGCTGGGATACTGGGATGTTGGGATATTGAGATGCTGGGATGCTGGGATATTGGGATGTTGGGATGTTGGGATGCTGGGATGTTGGGATGCCGGGATGCTGGGATATTGGGATGCTGAGATATTGGGATGTTGGGATGCTGGGATATTGGGATGTTGGGATGCTGGCAGTGGTGTTGCAATGGTAGTGGCCACTATCCCAGGTTGCTCCAAGCCCCGTCCAACCTGGCCTTGAACACTTCCAGGGAGGGGACAGCCACAGCTTCTCTGGGCAACCTGTGCCAGGGCCTCACCACCCTCCTAATATGAAATCTAAACCTGCCCTCTAATGATCCTTTTTCATCCTGTAATCCATGAAATATCTTCTGAAGACTGTTACAGAGAAGATAAGCAAGGATGCTATGCAATATTTCCTCATGAAGGCAACGTCATTAGACCCAAACCTTGGTGTCAGCTGGATCTTCAAGTTCTTTCACTTGCAGTAACTCTTAGTAAATCCTTACCCTCATTTAAGGTGCTACTTCCAGACAGAGGGAGTCCTCCTAGTTTAGGAGACAAAAAAATATTCCGGCATATTTAATTTTAATTCCTGCTGCACACTGAGTAATTTTTTGTTTCCAAATTACTTCTGGAAATATCAACCTGTCATTTCAGGAGAGCAAACTCTCCCTGTTTCTCTCATGAGTGGAATTATGATTTATTGTGGCCAGAAAGCTACTGAGCCAAATGCTCTGAGCAAAGGTACACAGCCAGTCCTGGAAATGGGGGCTTTGGATATGATGCTGTTAGTGCCAGAAGGTGTGTTTAGCCCACAGCTAAAACAGAGGGATGGGCATTTCAGAGAAATCCATCGATTTTCCAGCACTACAGGACACTGCTCCTCCCATGGCACTGCTTTCACCACTACACCCATGTGTCAGGAGGGCACTGGCTGCTCCATGGGCACTGCTGGTGGCTACCTTCCTCGTGCCAGGTTGGAAGTGGATGAACCTAGACTTCAGGTGCATTGCTTTGCTGGTGTCTGGCTGAATGCATAGAATCGAGTTACAAAATCCACTGCAGTGCTGCAAAAATCCCACAGTGCTTGGCCTGGTCTTGTCTCAGAGGAAATGTTCTTTTATTCAAACACACGATCATTCACAGTGCTTAGATAATAAATGTAGGATGAAAAGAAATATCTCCATGTCTGGATACTCCAGTGCTTTAGACAGCAGGGGAATAATATTTCAAGGCTGGGACACATAAATGCATAGGAGAAAGTCCACTTTTGGTCACAGCTGGTGCTTGTAGCCAAGTGTGGTTATTGATGTCCTTGCTTGAAATACTCCATAGCATCAGGCCGGCCTTTTTCTTCTGTTCCTTGCTGGAGGCAATAGATTTCTTCCTTTCCCCTCAAAACTAGAGGCTTTCGGGTCAAATGCACCACTCCCTACCCACCAAGCCCTTACAGCTGTGTGTTTGGTCACCCAGATCATGGCTGGAAGATGTTGCATATGAGTAAAATTGGCATTATAGTGCTACAGTACTGCTGACTCTGCACAGGTCTTCAGCAAAGAGGGTGAAGCTTGGATGTGCTGATGGGGCTGGATGCACTCGTGGGGGTGGGATACCTCCATATCCTCCTGGCCTGGGCTTACCCTACTACTGCATCCTTATTATTATTGGCTGATTCAAGAATATTTTTGCTTATTATCTCATTCCTCCTAACATTTCCATCATACCCCGATGGGATGAAAGTGCAACAGACCCAAGAGCTTGACCAAGGGTCTTGTCCAGGTGCTGCCACACGGCAAACTGAGAGAAATTATCCATTACCGAAATATTCTGAGCTGAAAAGTGGAAAGAATGCATTTCTTATGTGAACTAAGGTATAATAATCTGCAAAAACAGTATCTCCTAAAGGCTGAGAGCTCAGGTCTGGCACAGAATGCCTCAGCATGCAGTTTGTGGAGCAAGGTGAGTGGGAGTACAGCGAAGACAATCTTTTAAGAAGGAAGTCAGGTGCCTGAAGCTGCTGCAGGCTCCCAGGCTCCCTGGGAGGCAAATACCCGTGTTCCTCCTCCTGTTCGTTTTTGCCTGTATACAAAGGATGTCTTCTCCTAGCCACGGCCACACAGTTGCACCAGGAGAGGGAAGGAGATGTGCCAGAAGTGTACGATGCCTGTGCTGGGGAGCATCCCTCCCACCCATGATCTCTGATGCTGGTGTCCCAAGCCCAACATAGGATCAACATCCATGAGGATTTTTCAACACGTGGGTACTCAAAGGTGGTAGTGCCAGGTGGTCAGGTGGCAGCATCTCCATGCCTTCGGGAGGAGACAGATTTCCACCACTACCCAGCTGCCTGTTTCCCTGATGCTCATGGGTGTTTATATTTTGGAGCTGTATCTCCCCCACAAAAGAAATGGTCTTTCAAAATAGCCACTGTTCGAAAGCTGTGGGGGGTGGGGTTTGACAGACCAAGCATGGCTGGTGGAGTTTTGTTTCCTGGGGAAACCAGACTAAAGATAAACCCACTCCAGACTGACACCCGTGTCACAACGAGCAGCACGCAGTGGGAATGCCGGACATCTCCATGGCCTGCCTGCAACTGATCCGTGCAACAGTCACATGGGATTCCAGTTCAGTGACCACTGCTCCTCTGAAGGCTGGGACGGGCTGTGTTTGCTGAAGCAATAACCAGGGCCGTGTTCTGATACTGGGCTCCTGGTTTTGGCACTAAGAAAGTCCACACGATGTCTTTAGTGGTGACAGTGCGATTCCTGGTGGAGATGCCGCTGTTGGTGGAGATGCTTGGTGGTGATGCCATTATGGCAGCTTTGGAGCTGTAAAATATGTGTGGTGCCCGCAGAGCTCTGCTTCTCAGCTCCCTTCCCACACCTCTGCTACTTTTCCTAGATTATTTTCATCTACAATATTTTTCACCATACCATGCCCCAGGCTTCAAATCATGATCATCGTGCTGAGCCTGTCCATCGACGTCTCTTCCATGCCAAAGCTCTGAGTTCACTTTGACGAGCTCGGCTCCGTGGGCATTGCTCTCAGGCTGCCTGCAGGCGTGCTGCCCCGGACATGTTTCAACAGTGCTGCAAACGAGCAGCAATTTTAAAGAAAAATGAAATAATCAGGCCAGATCTTGTCAAATCATCTCACCTGATGGATGGAATCCATTTACTTTATTGCTTAAAAAAAAAAAAAAAGGAGAGAAGCCAACAAATCTCACTGGAGATGAGGTATGCCTCTCACTGGAGCATACCTGTTTTCATCCAACAGCTGCTGGGCTTGGGAGAAGTTGAGCATGAGCTGCCCCACGTGAGAGATGTGCACTTCTTGCAGGCTTCATTGTAGGGAAAGTTGAGAGCCAGGTGCACAGTATCCAGGCCACAGGCTCCATTCCAAGGTTTGTCCAGGGAGTCTTTGCAGAGGAGAGACAAGAATGAAGAAAGAAAATTTAGGGATCTGTGCTCTGCAGCTTTCTGTGAGCTGCCTACAACTGGCTGGAGGTGACCAAGAGGCACCTTAGCAAGGCTTTTTGGGGCTAGGTCAGCTCCAGACCACAGAAGGAGCTAAGAGCAGTCGTGGAAAATCACTCTGGCTCAACATGTACTCTTGGTCTCTCACTAGACACAAGGGACATTTCCAACAGACCCATGTCTGCCTCCTTTCTCTTGTAGTGATTTCAAAAAAATACCACCTCTCACACTGGGAAGGAGAAGATCAAAACCTCAAGGTAAGGGACTAAATTCCAAATTACATGAAGATACCTGATATTGTTGGCTGGCTTTTCTCAGGCACCAAGAAAGAATACACCATTCCATTTGACTTAAGGAATAAATCTGGTGGCCCTTGTAGGTTCAAACCTTGGCTTTGAATTTTTTTATGTCTCTCAACAGCTGGTATGGACATAGCATTGGATGTGGAGATGCTGTTGCTGCTCCTTCCTTCTGCAGCCTCTGCCCTGGTGCCACCAGGGAGGGAAGGATGGATGGATGGATGGATGGATGGATGGATGGATGGAAGGATGGAAGGAAAAGGCTACACTGACTGGCTGAATAGTTTTCTGAATAAGAGATCTATTTTGCAGGAGTTGTGCACACAGTGGTAGCTCCCCAAACAAGCTGCTAGCCTGGTAAAAAGCATGGCCTCACCAAAACGTTACCACACCATGCAGAGCTTCACTCAAAAATGGGGTGCAAATGGCTGGTCGTCTGAAGAGGTGGGAATAATGCAGGAGAATCTCTCTCCAGGCTCTGGATGGAGGCTGGTAACACCGGCTGCAGGTGGGTTGAAGCCCAAAGGGAGGAGCGAGCTGTTCTCTGGTGCCATTCAATTTAGAGAAGCAGCCAGGCTGTGTCTGGCAGAGTGACAAAGCTCCTTCTTTCATGACTCATTTCAGGAGAACAGCTTTGGTAAGCAATAATTTTGCACTTCTGTGATTTCAGAGGGTGTGAACTGGAAAAAAAAAAAAAAAAAGCATGAGTTGAGCCCTACTGAGAACAGAGGCCACACGGCTGAGGGCTCAGCTGTATGCTCTGAGCCAGGAGTGGGGCACGCTGCCGCCTGTGTGCCTTGGGGCAGGCCAATGGAACTGCCTCAGCAAAACCCAGGCTGGCTCCACAACAGGCTGGCTGTTGTCAAAGCAGGTGGCTGAGAATGCGCTGCAGGAATTCGGTGCGGCTGTGAGGATGTCCTCCTCCCACTCACCTGCTCCGTGACTCATCCCGGTGAGCTCATCCGGGAAAGGCAGGAGGATGCTGCCAGCCTGGCTGCGCGGAAAGGCCACAGCTGCCCCGGGAGATGCTGCCCTACACCTGTGATGCTGCCCGTGGAAATGGGGACCCTGAGTTTCACAGCGTTCAGCAGTGCACTGAGCTGGGCGGGAGTCCTTGTGTGGGTGCCAAGGTGGACAAGTAGAAAATTCCCCTGTTTCCAGCTTTCCCTTTCCTGTTCCTTCAGGGACAATAAAATCAGCAAGGGCAAGGCAGCCAGCATGCCCGTGGAGCGCTGGTAATCTTGTTTTATCCCCCTGGAGTGCTCGGAGTGAAGCCGTAAGAGCTCCACAGCTCTCACAGGCTTTTAGCATCTCTGCAGCAGCGTGATGGGCACACACTGCATGTACTTTCCTCCCACCTCTGTTGGGAACATTCCCAGTATCACCACCTTACTTTTTAGTGCCATGACAAGCATCCATAGGGATCACTGATAGCAAAAGAATGAAAGACTGCCATGGAAAGCCCTGGCGCTCCAGTATGTTTTTAAAGAAAGATTGTTTTCTTTCCACTTCCATCTTGAAAGCAAACAATTTTGGAGCCCAGGAGAGTACCACTAGCCCACCCCCTGGGTTTTTGTTCTTCACTGCTCCCTTCATACACTGCTTTTCTTTCTCAGCTGTTTCTGAACAGCTTAGGAGATGAAGAGGAGCTTTGGAAAGGGTAGCTGAGGCTGCAGCCTGGACTGTTGCTGCCCTCTCCTGGGTCCAAGGTGGCCAAGAAACCCAGAGACTATTTTTTAAAAGAGATTCCTGCAAGCCTGGGCGCAGGTCACCCTTGGCAGATCCTCTTTCATCCTTGCAGGGAACAGCACACGGAGGGTGCCAGGCCCAGGGATGCTGCCCAGGCTGGTACAGAGCTGGCCTGGCTGTGCCATTTGAAGGCCTTTTATTCCCTTCAGGAATCCCAGCAAAATTTATGGCAGGACAATGGATGATCAGCTTGGAGTGCAGGGGTACAGCTGTGCTGACCCAGTATTGTGGGAGCTGATGGTTTCTGGCCTCATTTGCTGCCTGTTCTGTCCAGGATGGTTTTGTTTATATTAAACTAAAAAGCCTTCTAAATAAGATGCTATGGCTCATTCCTTGTACTCCAGACAAGTTCCCAGCTCTGCCCCTCACCTTGGCTCCACTGTCAGCTGAAACAAAACCTCATATTGCATCTTTTGCCCTGTCTTTACCCATGCACTGGCTGACGCCTGCCCAGGACCCCCTCCTGGCCAGAGGGCTGAGCAGCAGCCAGGTGAGCACCCAGCCCTTCAATGCAGGACGGATCTCCTGCTTCTGCAATGAAGTGGGGGCACCCTCCTTCCAAAATCTGAGCCTCTGGGGTCCTATTGCTTGCCTCTCTAAAGAGTGGCCAAGAAATCATAGAATCCTAGAATGATTTGGGTTGGAAGAGACCTTAAAGACCATCTAGTTCCACCCTCCTGCCAGGGGCAGGGACACCTTCCTCTAGGTAGGATGCCTTCCTCAGGATTGCTCCAGACAGAAGAACCTATGTAGGTGACCCATGGTTGGGAATAGTCCATGGGCACCTACAGAACTCAGGAATAACACAGACAGTTACTGCCATAGTTAATGGTAAGAGGATGACGGAGCCTCCCCTGTAGCACTGAGAGCCTTTAATTCAGCAATTGGCTCATGGTTTCAGAAGCTACTTAGAGGCTTATTCCAGTGTTAGTGCCTTGTGAGAGGCTGGGAGCTCAGTGCTGGAGGGCTCTGAGGCTCTGGGGTGTTACTGGAGCTCCGACTCTTCTCAGTGGAGCAAAGGAGAAGGTGGGGTCCGTGGTCTCCCTCTTCCTACAGCCTGCCCAGCAGTGGGAGGCTTGGAGTCAGTGATACAGACCCACATCTCCCAGGAAAGTCAGCACGAAGCAGAGAGAAGCCCCGGGAAACAAGCTTTGGCTGAAGTCCTCCCTGCCACAGAGTGTCCAGCCCACAGGTATGAGCCACATTTGGATAACAAAGACCTCTGCAGATGTGCTACCACAAAACCCCGTGGTGGCCAGAAGCAGCAGATGGACATCCACGAGGTGGTGCCAGACCGACGTGAAGGGACCTGGACATCCTGCACACCCCCGGGTGGAAGTTCCTCACCTTTTCCTTACTCACCAGCCCACTTTTTTGCTTGCTTGATTTTTTGTTGTTGTTGCTGTTTTGTTTTGGTGTGGTTGTTTTTGGTTTTTTTTCTGGAGTTGGCCCATATTGAAGTTGGCTCCACACATGGAGCCACTCATGTTTCTCCAGGTGTTTAAGAGCCAAATCAACCCACTTACTGAAAACATTGAGTGTTTGAAGAGCCGGGGAAGAGAGGAGCTGCTGTGACGTGACCTACCTCCCTGGTAGAACCAGCTGCCAGGCACAGGCACGAGGCCACCGTGATGGGCCGTGGGATGTGGGCCAGGTGGGAGCTGTGTCTCACTGCCCGTGGTGGACCACGCAGCACCTCTGTTCTCAAGTGCTGGGCTTGTCAGTCCTGCCAGAAGAACAAGCTGCATGGGCAGTAATTCCTCCCCAAAATGCTCTTCCAGGCAGCAATGGAAAACTCCATCATGGGCTATTAAATATGAAGCCCCCGAGCCACAAATCCTGCCCCAGTCGGAAGTGCCAGACTATTTATACACTCCCATGTAAGAGCCATAGCAGACCCTTGGCTGTCTCCGCTGCTTTTTGAACATTTTCCAGTCCTGCTATATGCTTCCGAGACAGGGAGAGCAGAAATGTACTCCATGAATTATGGATGTGTAGAGGGTTGTAATGATGCTCTCCCTTTTACAGGCTCCTCTTTTCCAAATGATTTTTAACCTGTGCCTCTCGGACCATCTGGTAACTCCAAATTCTCATTCCAGGGAGGGGGTAACTTGGGGCACATTATAAAGACTGTGAAAAGAAGAAAATAGGAAAAACCACATTTGTCCCCATTCGATACCAGCTGCCATTTTATTGTCTGCTTACCCAGTGTCACAGATTGTTGTTCACCCCGAACTGCCAATGGGCTCTTTGCCACAAGGACCACACAGGGGTGGAAGCTGTGAGCTGGAGGATTGGAGACAGAGCGGACACCAGCACCAAGGTTTTTCTTAGTCTGGATAGCTGAATCCTCCCCAAAATGCTGCTTCATCATTCACCATCCTCTCTGCTCGCTCCTCTTCATCCTCCCCAGGGGCTGGGAGGAGTGGGAGGAAGGCAAATGGTGTGGGAATAGGGGAGGAGGGGACCAAGGTGGTCAGTCCTGGGATGGAGCAGTGGTAGCCTGAGCCATTCCTGGTCCTGGGGGGGCAGTGGTGGCAGTTGCAGCAGTGCTCCCCAGCAGGCTCCCCCTCCTGTGGCATGTTGGAGCACACATGAGACACATCCCTGTGCCTAGCAGCAGCATCTGATGGGGCAGGAGGTGAGAAGGGAGCCCAGACACTTCCCCACCTGCTTCCCCTCCATCTCCCCAACTCCTGGCAAATGCTAGTCCAGCCCCTGCTCTGCCTGGGAGCTCTTGTCCCCATCCCTGGGAGGCTGCAGGCAGGACACTGAACGACTGTGGCTCGTCCCTCACCCTTGGGGTGGGGACAAGTGAGACCGTGCACCCAAGGCAGCTCCATCCCCTCTGCATGGAGCGTGAGGAGAGGGAGGGGTGATGCGCAGCAGGATCAAATGAGGAGCAAATTCTTGGTGTCCTAAGTAATAAAAGCCAGTGTGGTATCAAACCCTTTGGGGCCTGAACCCTTTTGTCCCACACTGACAAATTGGATTAGAAAAACACCTCTTCCTAACCTCTCCCTTTGGTAAGAGCAGTGAGAGATGCCCTTGGGCCCCCAGCCCTGCCCACAGTAAGATTTGCAGGGCCAGGGTCAGGGTTGTGGTGTGACAAGATGCTCGATGAAGGCTTTGAAAGGCTTTGCCTTATCTGCTCATCCTCATCCTCGCCATCCGTAATTGGTCCCACATATTTGCACCGGGTTGAGATCCCGCCACCCTCAGCCATCTGCCTGCCGGCCTTGCTACCGGTGGCCCCATTTTCCCCTTGCTCCATCCTGAGCACCAGGACTCAGTCTGCTGAAATCCCTGGCGAGGTGGGATTACCAGGCACTGTCTGGAGCTCAGATCACCTGGGTTTTGCAGTCTTGGGCAGAGGACAGAGCTTTGTGGAATATAAAAATGGGATAGGGTGGGGAGTGCAAGATGTCTCCTGAGGCTAAACAGCTGATCCTTGAAGGCTTCATGCCAGATGAATTGGTTTTGCTGGATGCTTTAGATCCTGCTTTGCCCTGCCTGGGCTGGGAGACAGCCACACTTCCCCATGCAGCTCAGTACTTCAGGCATGATGGAAGAGCAGCTTAAGGACCCATTAGCGACGTGGCTGGCAGCCAGGAGTGGATCCAGGCGAGGTGGGGTGGGGGTGTAAAAAGCATCATGGCACATAAGGACCTTTCGTCTCTCCACTGCCACATCTGGGGATGGGGTTTGGCTGGGCAGTGAAAAGCAGCTAGAAGAGAAGACATGTCAGTATCTCCAGCAGCATCACACCAACCTCCTGCATGGGATGGGCTGGGAGCCCATGGACACCCTGGCTCAGCCCAGCTAAAATTGAGGACAATAGGAGTGGGCAGTTCTGGGGTGTTTGAGCTTTTCTCCAGCCTGTCAGGAGAAACACAGACCCTTCAGCTGAATCAAGTCCTCACAGACCAACCCTTGCCCTCTACCCACCTCCTTCACCTTTTTGCAAACCCTGAATTTTTCCCAGCCTAGAAATGGAGACAATGGGGGGACCACTGCCAGTAGCTTGTGGAGGGGTTTTCCTGAGAGTACCCCACCAGCTTTAGCCCTGCTTGATGGCAGGTGCTTGGGTTTCCAGGGGAGTGGAGGACTCACTGAGAAACCCCGGGGAAGAAGCAACATTAAATTGCACCTACTGGGCAGAAGCCACTCCCCTTCCACATGGATCCTCTCCTGGGATGTGGCTTTGTGGAAGCCATGGCAGTATCCAGAGCCAGGAGCAACAAATGCAGAACTGGGGAGAGGGCAGGGGGACTGGGGAGAGAGCAGCCCTAGTGGCTTGGTCCCAGCTCCAGGCACACCGTACTGCAGGCCCCAAATGATGGGCTGTACCCTGGACCACTACAGACCCCAAAAGCACACCCAGGGGTGCCTCCCAGCCCAGGCAGCGCCCCACGGCGCAGGCAAGCAGGAGCCCAGGCAGTCAGGGAGGAACAGGAAGCAAGATCCTTTATTGTACACAGTACAGAATGTAATGCAGCTTTGCAGGAGATACATAGCCCTGCTTGAATAAAGATATTTCAAATCAGCCCTCAGATTAACTCCTTCTGCACTGCAGACCTGCCACACCAAGCAAATGGTTAAAAACCTGTCCCCAAGGTGGGGTTCCCAAAACCAAATGCTCCCCATGGGTACAAGCCACTGCAGCCACCATGGGGAGAGCAACCAAGTCATTGTAGAGTTAATCTTCATACTTCCCAAAAAAAAAAAAAAAAAAGAATCAAACCAAAAAAAAAAAAAAAAAAAAACCAAAAAAAAACAAACCAAAAAAAAAAAAAAAAAACAACCAAAAATTCCAACCGAAGCTAACTAAAGAGAAGAAAAAATTCCTATACAGCATTTACAACAAAACATGTAGCCTGGTGCAAGGGAGGCAGGTATGGATATATGAGTGGTGGAGGAGTGTTAGGAGGTGCAGCGAGGGGTGGGGGGAGCTGGAGGGAAGTGGGGTATTGAGGAAGGGGGGTGGGGGACCCCCCATCCCTGCCCACCTCAGCCTTACAGCCCAGCTCCGAGGCCATGCCGAGCAGGGGGAGTGCAGCTGAGCCAGTATCGGGGTTCAGCCCTGGCTCCCCGGGAAAGAGGACTGGAGCAGTGAAATGGAGTGGACCAGATCCTTCGGCAGCCATC
Source organism: Mohoua ochrocephala (assembly GCA_013398855.1). Lineage (NCBI taxonomy): Eukaryota > Metazoa > Chordata > Aves > Passeriformes > Acanthizidae > Mohoua > Mohoua ochrocephala. The sequence continues at coordinate 62,689 of VZTA01028164.1, read as the reverse complement.
CCAAGAAGCCGTGGGCATCGAGGGCTCCCCCTGCCACCAGGAAAGCCATGGGGGAGTCCCCAGGGGCTCCAGGGACGGCAGCCGGGCTGCAAAAAATAGCTTTGCCTTAAAATACAAAAAATCTACAAAAATCAGTTTAGAAACCTTTAGTATTTTCCTAAAACATCCCAAAAAAAAAAGGAAAACAAAGAGGGAGTTAGTGTCAGGGTCTCCTCCCCCAAAATGCAACCCATGGCCCATAGCCAGAGCTGGGGAGGACTGAGGGCACGGAGAGGATGCAGGAGGTTCTATGGGAACAACAGGTTATATGGGGAGGGGGCTCGGGAAGAAGGCAGAAGGCTCCTCGGGGTTGGGGTAGGATGCTGCGCACATCAGCCCCGGGGTGCTGGCCCAGGTGGCCCCCCCGCATCCCTCCTCTCTGTGCAAATCAAAGCCCTTTCCACCACACGAGGCGGCTACGCGGATTGTGCTCGATGCAAAGCAGATTGTCGTGACAATTGGCTCGGTAGCCACGCAGCCCAGTCCTGGGGCACTGCCGGAGCCAGGGCCTGGGGAAGAGACTGCAACTTTAGGCTCCCGGCGCCCCAAGACACCACACTGATGCATGGCAGGAGGTGCCAGCCACGGGCAGTCCTGTGCACTAGCCCTTGGAAAGGAAGGGTGGGAATTCGGCGGCAACACACGTGGGGCGTTTTAAATTCCTCGAATTTGTGTGTGCACCCATGCGGTTTGTCGTTGGGTTTTTTTTTTCCTTATGAACAGCCAAAAATATTCTTTAGAAAACCGCGTTTGCCCCAGGTGGATGCGCTAGTGCCAATGGCTCTGCCAGCCGGCCGAGTCAGTAGGCAAAGCCCTCCGCGTAGGGAAGGCTGCCGCAGGGATCCATCTCCAGGAGGAACGCCGGGCTGTCCTCGAAGTGTGTCAGTGGCACCGTCTCCTCCTCCGGCACTGGGCAGTCCGGCTCTGTCTTCAGGAAAGGGCGCTGGTTGTCGGGATAGGCCATGGAAAAGAGGGCGTCGGGGTCACAGACGAATTTATAGACGTACCGCTCGCCGGCAACCTGCGAGGAGGAGGAGGGTGTGAGAGGTGCCCTGAACGTCACCATTGCCCTGGGGAAGCACCACACACCTCACACCGGACCTAATCCCTCTCCTGCTGCACCCTGGGGCAGCAGGGGATGGTCACACCCTGCTGCGGGGTGTCAGGGGGGTCACTCACCTTCTGCATGATGCCCTTCTCGTAGTAGTAGCGCAGGGAGCGGCTGAGCTTGTCGTAGTTCATGGCTGGCCGGTTCTTCTGGATGCCCCAGCGCCGTGCTACCTATGAGGAGAGAGGTGGCAGCTGTCAGGGCTCCAGCTGGGGCTTGAACAGGGATCCTCAAAGGAAATCACAACTGAAATGCAAGCTAGATGCTTATTTGGGGGGGTTGGGGCAGCCAGGGGCGAAGGTGTCACTGTGGTCTGGGAGCGGTTCCCTGCCTGCCATGATAAATGCTCCGGCTGCGACCACGCAGCCACCGCCAAATCAGGGGCCAAATCAAAAATCATTTGATTAGGGAGAGCCTGCCAAAAAAGCTGCTTCAAAATACCACAATTTCCATGCATGGCGCAAGAGATATTATGGGTAATTACCCACAATGCGCAGCTCGGTGCTGGCTACAGCTGCTCTCAATTACTGCCCAAACAGCTTCTTCCTCTGTGTCACCCTCCTGTGGAGCCGCACGGTTCCGGCACGGCCGCGTGCCAGCACGGAGCTGCTGCTGGAAACCCGGGGCAAAGGATGGGAGCAGCTCGCCAGGGAGGGAGCCATGGCGGAGCAAGGCACAGCACACAGGCAAGGCACAGCACACAGGCAACACCACCACGGCCGGTGGCCACTGCCAGCTTCAGGAGCCAGCACACGCCACGCCAGGAGGCAGTGGAAGATATTAAAGGCAAATTTCTGCAGCTGACTGGAGAGCAGAGTCTCACCTCGAGTGCGAGTGGGAAGGTTATGTTGCATGGGAAGGATCCAGCCCGCCCCTACATCCCCACAGCCACTCCCCAGCTCCAGGGCAGGACCTCTCATACCTCCTCAGGCTCGATCAGCTTGAACTCCATGCCCCGGCCGGTCCACGCGATGAAGTGGGCATTGGCGGGGTCATCCAGGAGGGTGACCAGGAACTGCCAGAGCTGCAGGGACCCGCGCCGCTGGTAGGGAGGGCCCTCACGGTACAGGGTGGGCTCCTGCTTCACTTTACCTGCTTGCACCAAGACACCTGGTTAAACACCCCGGCTCTGCCCCTCTCCCAGGCTGTGTCACCAGCAGGGGACGTGTACAACAGCATGGGTCACCCCTGTGCCGAGACACCTGAGCAGGATCAGGCCATGGGGTGGGAGAGGGGAGAGGTGCTGGGGATGGTGCTGCAGGCAGGTAGGTGTCAGGGACAGAGACGGAGCATGGCAGTGATGCCAAGTTGCCACGTGGGAAGATGCTCAGCAGCTGTCAAGAGCACTGTGCCAGCACTGCTTGGCTTTATAAGCCAGGCACTGCAGATCCCAGCATCCCCATATCTTCCTCCATGAGCCCTGGGTCCCCTGCAGGCCTCCTCTGGGGCCAGATTCTTACCCTCCAGCCTCTCGGGTACCACGCACGTGTCATCAAAATACAATCGTGTGTCCTTTTCATATGAAAATCCTATGAGGAAAAGACCCTTGATGAGCATAGGGCCCCTCCGCTACCCTGGCTGGACCCCAAAAACCCTGGCTTGGCCCAGCCCAGCACAGGAGCCCGCCCGCAGCTCTGGGAGCAAACCCATTCCCAGTTATTTCGGTGGCTGAGCGCTGCGCAGCTCTGCCCCCCTCGCTGCTCCCAAACCCTATTAGCAGCTCTGTCGGGCGCATTATCCCAGATTACACGGCGCTGCCGTGCCCTCACAGCACACTCAGGGGCTGCCGGCTGCTTTTGGGGCTGGCGCCGGCGCACGCAGCTCTCACGGGCCCCACGGTGCTCTCGTGGGTGTTTTCACGGTGCCCAGGGAGTGCTGCCCGCCACAAGGGAGGGGTGGGATGGGGCCGTGATGGGGGAGAGCGGGGGGATCACTCACCGTCATGGCTGTTGGGGAAGACATTCCCCCGTAGGTACGAGGACTGGCAGTTAGGCACTTCTGAGAGGGAAATAAAGGTGACGTTAAGGTTGTAAACCCTGGGGGTGCCACCATGGATTTGGCAGCATATTCTTTATGCCAAGCATGTCCTGTGGTGAAGTCTGGGAACCTTCTTCCCTCCCCACACTCCCTGGTCCACCCTCAACATTGGGGGAAAAACCCCATGATTTGATTTGGGGTAGCACTGGAATTTAGACTGGAGCATGGGCTAAGTCAGCTCGAGTTTTCACAGGCCTCGCATGAAGGGAGGCACTGCTGCGCCTCCCCTACCATCTGCTTGGCTGTGCCACCCTCCATCCCGAGGTTGGGGTATTTTTAGGTCCTAAGGCGATTAGAGGATTTTTCCGTGATGCTGGTAGGGTCCAGCAGCCAGCAATCACAGCTGGCCCTAGGCCAGAGCCAAGGGGGGACCCTCCAGGTGCCGTGGGGCACCCCATAGCCTGTGGCTATGGCACTGACCACACACCAATGGCATCAGGTGAACTCCTGCTCTATCCTCCGGCTTTGGAAAAGGAGGAAAGAGAGGAAAGAAAAAGGCAAAGCAGCATCCCAGCACCACGGGAGCTCCAGGGTGACAAAGCACCCACTGCCCGAGGCTCAACCCTGCACCCACCATGCTGATGGCAGAGATGCTCTGCTCCTTGGAGTGTCACTGGTGTAACCCCACCCAGCACCTGGCTGTCCCCCGACTCACACCCACCTGAGTCAATGCAGTAGTCCCGAGGCTCCTGCTTGATGCCCATGGGGGGCTGGAAGCTGTGGCCGGGGGGACCGGGCAGGCCAGGGCCGCCGTGCTCGTAGAGAGGGTCGTGGTACTCCTGCTTGAATCCCTGAGGGGGGCGGGGGGCAGCAGGGCCCAGGGGCTCCGACAGCTGCCGGTGGTAGATGGGGCGGCTGTCCCCCGGGACCCCAGCCTGCGGTGGGAAGGGGTGGCAGGGCTCAGACAGCTGCCTCTGAAACCTGGGGGAGAAGGACACGGCATTACTGAGGAGTGGGGGGGTCAGCCCTGCCACCGGCTCCCACCCCAGACCAGGACTGCCTGACAGCTGGGTGCCTTCAGCCTGGGGTGCTCCCAGGGTGCACCCACAGCAGACTGGGATGGTTCCTCAGAAGCACAGCCACCACAGGGGCTCATCCCATGGGGACCCAGTGGGGTGCTGAGAAGCCCTGTGCCCCTCCAAGCGCTCAGGACCCCAAGATGGAGGAGCAGGACAACACATGGGCCACCACAGTAAAGCACTCTGGCCTTCAGGTATCTGGAAAGGAAGGAGAAAAGGAACAAAAAACCACCCCCCAACACTGGTATCTCTGTAAACCAGTAAAATCTGTCCCCAGTGTGGGGGGCAGGGGCCAGGGATGCTGTGCATGGGTGGGCGCTTACGCAAAGCCAAATCCACTCCGCAGCTCTAGCCGGCTGCTAATCTGCCTGCGCAGCTGGGATTAAACCTTGAACTCGACAGCAGGGAGCACTATTTTGGGCTCCATGGTGCTGCCACCACTGGTCCGAGAGCACGGCTTCTGCTGGTGGCGATGGATGAGGGACCATCTCGAGGGGGTGCTGCCACATCCCCTCGTCCTCCGGCACCTTGAAAGGTGATCTTGGATCTCCGTGCCGGCTCCTCTCAGCCGGCCTTGCACCATTTGGCTTTGTAACCGGAGCTCTCCCAGCTGCCGGGCTGGGATTACTCCATTTCCGAGCCACGTCCCTCTGCCCTTCCTGAATGAAACCCAAGCCCCGTGCTGGCACAGTGCTTCCCAAGGGGTCGCAGCCAGCCCCCTGCATAGCCTGAAGGTCACCCGGAGCCCCGCTTTGCTGGGGAGGGATGCTTGCCTGCTGTGGGCACATTCCAAGGGCTTCCGTGGCCCCACTACATGGCCTTTGCCAGGCTGCCACATCTTGTGCCAAGCTCACAGGGGTGACATGGCGGCTGTCAGAGCAAAGGGCATCCAGAGGCCACAAGCAGAGCTACTGAGAGCACCCATAAGAGCAAACCCAGGGTGAGGGAGGGGACTGGCAAAGCCTCCAGGGACGTGGGAGTGATGGGGAATGAAGCCACAGCTTGGAGAGGAAGGAGGGAACAGGGGTCTCCCATCATAGCCCACAAAATCGTGGTGATGCCATGCAATGCATGGGGGAGCTCAGGACCACCCCCAGCCTGGGGTGCACGTGGGCAGGACAGAGATGGTCACAGCTCCACAGCCCAGCGGGGCTTGGCTTGGGAGGCAGAGCTACAGTGGGTGGGAACGAGGAGAGCAGAGCCCTGACTCAGGATCATCACCCCTTGGAACAGGGGTGGATGCAGGAGGCAGCCTCTGCCTCCCTTGCCTTTCAAGAGAGGGAGGCAAAGGCTCTGCCCAATGTTCAGGGACTGGAAGGAGCAACATTTGGGCCACCAACTGCAACCGCAGCATGGGGACAAGGGCACAAGCACTTCTCTTTCTTCCCCGCACTTCGGGACCACCGACCCACGCCAAGAGTCCCCATAAAGCCCCCGAGGACTCCTGTGGTCTCCGGGGACGCCTTACCTGTGCTCTGCGGGGTATTGGTTCTCAGACATCATCTTTGGCATGTGGATGGGCGGGTGCGGTGGCCGCGGCACGGCGAAGGGCG
>VZTA01028164.1:22987-50092 GCA_013398855.1 Mohoua ochrocephala | reverse complement strand
CCCGCGCCGCTTGTTTACCCTCCGCGCTGGCCAATGGCGTGCCGCCGCTCGGCCGCCTGCGCCATCTGATTGGCTGCAGGGCCGCCCCGCGCCCGCCCGCGCGCCTCTCCGCCGAGCACCATTGAGACCGGCTGAGTGGGCGGGGGCGGAGGCGGCCAATGGGCGCGCTGCGATTTGCCTGGCTCCGCCCGGAACGTTTTTCATTCATAAAAAAATAGAAGGGGGAAAAGACTGACGGGTGGGGCCGGGGCCGCGCAGGATTTAAAGGGGCCGCGGCCCTCTCTGCAAGAGCGGGGATGGGGGCTTAACGCGCGGCCTTGAGGGTGGGAGAATTGGTGGGACAACCCTCGGGTGCGGGTCCAGGGTGGCGAGGAGGGACCGGGTCCGCGCACAACGTGCCCAAGAACCTGCCGCACAGCAAGCCATGTAGATGGGGTGGACCTTGGGCCTCCCAGGCCGTGGGGTCCCCTCTGCTTCCTTGGGAGGTGCTTCACACAAGCAAGGCAGCGTCACACGGGACCCCCTGCGAGCCCAGGGCTAACCCATGCCTGAGTACTGATTTGGGCAGCCTTTCCCCTGCAGGCACCCTGGAGCCAGGGTTGCCTTTGAAAAGGGACATGGGAAAAATAGTTCCCACCTGCAAGGGCTTTGGGGCTGCCCCTGACACTGATCCCTCCCAGCAGATTCGTGGGCACGCACGCTTGAAGGACACCAAACGTCCCAGAGGTTTGGGAATGAATTTAGGACAGAGTGGTGCTACTGGGTGCCTGCCAGGCCCCCCACTGCAGCATTTCCCTGCTAAGTGCCTCAGTTTCCCTACCTGTAACGAGGTGGTGAGACCTGCCATGGGGACCTGTCGGTGGCTGCTCAGGGAGGACGCAGCAGCTGGCACAAGATAAATGGGCTGTGCGGAGGCCTCACATTGTTGTGGAGGGAGACTAGGAAGTTATTGCTGGAGAAGGCAAAAACAAGGTGTTTGGTTACATACTGCATGTCTCAGCTTAGGAAAGAGAGGAACCTTCTGCTCGGATCCTGGGAAGTTGCCCAGGGATTAGGAAGCCTGTCGGTACAGAGATGTCCTGGCCAGCTCAAAATCCTCAGGTCATAGGCTTGTCAATGTCCTGGGAGAGCTGCCCAGCATGTCTCTTGGCTGCCGATAGGAACTCCTCTGTCGATGCTGGGTTACTAATGAGCTCCCAGAGCCCTCCAGGGCTGCCCTCACCCTCCAGGGATGATGGTGGTCACGGCAGGTAGCTCATCTGCCTTCGTGTCCCGGGTGGAATGATGGGGGGGCTGCTGGGATGCCCCGCGTGCCGGGGGCAGGAAGCACGGAGGGCACGGGGTGTCCTTGCTGCTCGGGGCCCGCTCCCGGGGGGCTCTGCAGGCACTCGTGCTCTCACTTCCCCTCTGCACAAAGGCAACCAGGATTAAATCACTGCAGGTAAAATTAGCAGATGACACATGGGCGGGCGGGCGGCAAAACCCGGGCCGGGGAGCAGAGCGGGCAGTGGGGATGAGCTGGGTCACTGCAGAGCTGGGGGGCACAGCGGGCAGCCCACATCAGCTGCAGATCCGCACCGTCGGGGGGCTGCTCGGCACCCCTGGGACAGGGAGAGGCGATGAGGCCGAGCGCGGCTATGGGACAGGCGGGTGGGAGGTCACAGGAAGAGCCGAAACCCCTGAAGAGCCAGGGCTGGGAGGGGGGATGGTGACCGGTGCCTGCTAAATTTAGACCCCACCGAGGAAAAAAAAAAATTTGCAGGCTCCAAATTTAGCCGGATGCAGCTCCCACCGAGCACCACTCCATCGCGCTGCTGCTGCCAGCACCCCTTCAGCCCCGGCACCCGGGATTGGGCACCATCTCTTTTAGTCCCCAGAGGTGGGGACGCCACACCTGACCAGGAATCACCCCCGTGCACCCCAGGAGCAGCTGAGGAGTTCATTACCATCTTTATTGGAGGCAAGCCCACAGCAGTCCAGGTGTACACGGCAACACGCGCTACGCTACGGACACCATTCCATGCAGGCAACCACGGCTACACACACACAGGGAGGAGTGGGCTGGGGCTCCTGAGGGAGTGGGGTTCCCCAGCTCTCGGGGGTCCCCCACTGCAGTACTGGCACCAGTGCCTAGGGGCTTGTTTGGGGGCTTGGTTCCATCCCACGCACTTGGGAACTGGGCTGAACTGGGAGACACTGGGGAATGGGGGGGATCAGAGCCTTGAGCGCCCCTCAGCTGCATGGTGTATTCCTCCCTGGAGCCGGCAACAGCTGGGCTGAAGTCCCAGCCTCCGTGGGTCCCTCCTGGGCTCGGGACCTTTGCACCATCAGACGAAGGAGGTTGGGAGCTGGCAGGCCCATTGAACCATGCCTTTGGCAGTGTGGGAGCAGATTGGAGCTGGGTCCCCTGGGGCAGGTGGCAGGGATCATCACCCTGCCCATCAGAGGGGACATCTGGATTGGAGCCTGGCAGAGTGGTGCTGGTGTATCACCGTCCCACCGGCCCAGAGTGGTGGCCCTGAGCTCCCTGTGCCCTGCAGGACGTGGCTGAGTGTTCACCCTTGGATTTCAGCTCCTCAGCCCTGGCGCTGCCAGACCCAGGGGTGCGGGGCACAGGCACAACACCCGCTGCTTCCTCCGGCTCCGCCACCACCGGCAGCAAACCACAGCAGAGACCCCAGTGCTGCTCTTTGCCCGGAGCCCAGCAAACTGTGACAGGGGGCAAGGAGCAGCAAAACCACTGCTGACTCCACGCAGGCTCTGGGATAAAACCCCGGGCTGAGGCTGAGTGGGCAGGGAAATGGAACCAAACCTGTTGACCTTGTGTGCTGCCATCCCACGGAACAAACCTGTCACCCTCCCGCTGGCAAAGCTCTGGAGATGGCAGAGGTGGTTTTTTCATCTTCTCCAAGTGTGGGGCTGTGAGGCACTGCTGCCCTTGGCGACGGACTAGGGAAATGGAGGCAGCTGGTTCGTGGGACCTGGGGTTTGTTTGGCCTCGCTCCATCTGCTTTCACCTGGCTACTCATAAACAGCCGCCTCGGGGAACAAGGAGGAGGAGGAGGAGGAGGAGGAAGAGGAGGGTGGATTTGTGCATTGCAGGTGACGTGTGCCTGTGTATGCAGGTCACAAACAGGTCCCTTCCAGCTCGCTGTTCACTCTGAAACACAGCGATGGCAGCACCCTCCGCCAGGGGAATGCTGTTGAATGGGGGGACCTGCAGCATCAGGAGGGACTGAGTGGGCACTGGGAAACTGGGGAGGACAGGGTGACTTGTGACCCTGTGGCAGGGACATGGTGGGGACGAGCAACACTTTTCCTGCCTGCAGTGGGGCACACACCGCTCCCAGCATGCTCCCGGCAGCGCAGGAGCCTCCACCAGCCCTAAGGGAGCTGCCTGGGAGCAGGGGTAATTCAGGATGTGGTTGTATCCTGCTGGAGGCAGTGGGTGACTGCAGAAGCAACCAGAGGCCCTTTCCATGGGCCAGTCTTGCCAACTCCTGGCTTCTGGGAGTACATTCAGACCACCAGGAACTCCATGCATTCATCTGTTTTCTGGTCCCTGTGCATCCCGGAGAGAAGCTGCATCCCCTGATCTGTCCATCCATGGGTGATGCCACCAAAACCTGCCTGTGCATCCCAGTGGGCCCCGGCAGTCATGCAGGCAGCAGCACCTGCGAGGCTTCTCGGATTTGGAGTGGGTTGTGGGGAGACCTGGCCACAGAGGAACCGAGGGGCAATCACTGCCCCACTCCCTGCAGCCCGGGGGCATCAGAGGCAGCCCCTGTGGCACGGGGAGAGCACCAGCCTGGCGGAGCACATCGGGAGATGTGTCAAAGGTGGTGGGGACGCTTTCAAGTGAGAAGAGCTTCTGGATGCCTGTCCCCAGGGTCTCCAGCCCCCGGCGCAGGCTGGCAGGCTTTAGGGGAGAGGAAAGTCCGTGTGGAAAGGGGTGCCATGGAGGACAGCCAGCAGAGGAGGGAGGTGGTGTCCAATCCAGGCTAAAAAGGTGACTCCCAGAGTCCCTGCAAAGTTTGCTAAATAAATACATAAATATGAACACAATGCCCAGAGCTGGGACAGCTTCCCCCAAAATCCCTTTTTTTGCCATTTTCCTGTAAAAACACAGTCTCCTCCCACCCACCCCACGCTCGTCCCTGTGCACCGTCTGTCCCCAGCCTGTCCCACACCTCATGGCTCACTGGGCTGGCAGCAGTGGTTCTCTGCGTCTCTCTTAAACCCCACAGCACAGAGGTGAGCGGCCGAGATGGCTCCTCTAGGCTAAGGAAATAAATAATTCCTCCCGTTGCAAGGAGTGGGGGACAGAAAGCCGGTGCAGCGAGACATCGAGTGGTTTTCAGGAGGATGATAAATAAATAAGTGGAGCTTGGCGCTGCCTCAGGAGCACATTCACTGGCAGCTTGGCTGGAGGGTATTTAAATAAAGGGGAAAAGAAATCCCAGTCCTAGTGCTGCTCCAGCAAATGTGCTCCCTGCATGCCAGCCTGCTTTCTCTCCCTTCTTCCATCCCAACTTGAGAGGATGCTCGTGGTGATCAGGAAGGAGCCTACAAGACCTTCCCAGGATAAATAATCCCCACTGGGCTTGGAGGGGGAGTTTCTGTCCCCACCAGAGAATGGGGATTTGGGGACCCCTGCATCAGGCAGGTGGCTGGGATGCTGAGTGCCTCCAGGCTGTGGATCCTTGGATGCTGCTTTAATCCCGAGTTCGGTTTCTCCTCTTCAGGAAAAAGAAGCTGCTCTTCTGGGGGGGTCCCAGCAGCATGGGCACCTGGCTTTTATGTGTAATTTTGACCTAGAAAGAAGTAGAAAAACCCAGTTCAGTCAGTAAGAAGGCCCTGAGCCCTCCCAGGCACCCTCCAGCCCCAGGACCCTCAGGAGTGACCCCGTGGAGCTGGGAGCAGCTCAGCACCGGGGTGAAGAGCTCTGGAATCATGTCCAGGTAGTGCTGGGATGGGAAGAGGAAACGGTAGGGGACCCCACTGCAGCTCCCCCGGGGAAGAATGCTGCTGTGCCCATCCATCGAGAAGTGGGGCTGTCGTGAGTCCGGGGCTGTCACGGGCGCAGAGTTACAGCCCCTCGGGCTCTGCGGCTCCCCACCGGCAAGCGCGAGAGCCTCCCCCCAAATTCAGAGGCTCGGCCGCCGGGAGCCAAGGCTGTCCCATCCTGCTGTGCTGCCAGCCCCTCCCGCCCCATCCCGACACCCTGCCAGACCCTGCCCAGCCCGGCTTCCTGCCCCCTCCCTGCGGACTCACGGTGCAGGACGGCTGCATCCAGGGCTCCCCATCCACCTGCATGGGCAGCAGCTTGGACGTCCTGCGAGGCACAAAGAAGAGACGGGGGTGACGCGGGTGTCAGGTTTCACTGCCGGTCGGGCACTCAGCTGTGAAGGGGACAAATACCTGATGATGACGGAGGAACACTGGGCCAGTCTCTTCCCGGCACTCTTCAGCCCCGTGTAGATCTGCCCCATTTCCATGGCGCCTTCCAGCCCCACCACCTCCAGGAGATGGTCGCTGAGGTCTGCAAGAGAGAGGGATCTGAGCTGGTCCCCTCATCCCCGGGGATTCCCCGCCTTCTGCCCTCATTCGAAACCTCAGGGCCAGCACCCCAGGGCTGCTGGCTGCCCCGAAGCACGGCAGGGCTGGTGGCACTGTGGGGATTTAGCCAGATGTCCTCTGTGTCCCGAGACTACCAAGCTGGGTGTTTCCAGCGCTGGGCAATGCTGCTATCCAAAATCTTTGGAGCAAAAGTTCTCCTGGTCTGAAGCAGCACCTGGGCCTGCATGGCTGCAGGGCGCCAGCCCAGACCCCCACCAGCCCTTTGACTGTTTGTTTGCAGTGTATGAAATGGTGACACTCCTTCCCTGGGTGCCCTGGGGTGCTGCAGCTCCCCAGAAGCCAGCACACACAGCAGAACGCTCGCTGTGAGCAATCTGGTCAAATCCCAGGGTATCGCCTCTTTTCACAGCTCATCCTGCTCTTCTGGGCTGCCAGCAAGGACACCTGACAGTGGTGCAGCTCTCTGCTTCAGGGTCCTCTTCTCACGCACCCCTATTACCCCTGAGAAGTCCTCTGAGCCTCCCATGCCCTCTTGCCCACCCACGAGTGGGGATGTCCCCAGGGTAGCCAACCCTGCTGTCCCCTGCAGTCCCTTTGGGACTGGCTTGTGCCCTGTCCCGCTCCCTGCTGCCTGTTGCCACTGTCTCGTGCAGCAAGGGACAGACAGTGACAGTCTGGGATGTGACACTGCTGTTCCAGCAGCCACATCACAGGGGGGCCGATTCCCACCCCAGCCTCAGGCTGTGGGAGGTGGTGGGTGGGAAACCCAGGCACCTTGCCTCTTTTGCTGGCTGCTTTCTACCCCACTGCTCCCCACTGGGGAACGCTGCCAGCACTTTGGGCTGTCCCTGCCCACAGGGACGGCTCCGGGGGCCTCGGCAGTGGGTGCGAGGTGCCAGCTGGGCTCAGCGTGGGCACCGTGCTGCTCCCGAACCCCACGTCCAGGCTGGAAGCGCTGTGGTGGAGCCTGGGAAGACGCTTACAAAAGCCCTTGGTGCCAGCTCTGCAGTTGGGTTCCAGCTCCTCCTCTGCCATATGGTGGGGTCACCCTGGCACACCAAAAGACACGGAGCTGGTAACAACTCCTCCAGTGCTGTTGCTCCAGAGATGGTGGGTGTCCAGTGCCCCTGTGCTAAGCCCACCACTCACCCTGCACGCAGAACTTCAGCTCCTTGGCGTCGGTGACCACTGTGCCGGGCAGCTTCTCGGGCGCCTTCTTGCCCAGCCGGTTGTAACCACGCTGCTTCTTGGTCTCGCCCCACAGGTTGGAGCCCCCGTACATGCTGGGGATGTTGAGGACGGCAATGCCCTCCAGGGATGTGTTGCTCAGGTCTAGCAGGGTCCCGTCACACTGCCGGGTACATGGGTGGCATCAGGGGGGTCGGGGAGCTGTGCTCACCACGTGGAGCCCAGCCTCCTCTCCCCGCCACGGAAGCACGGGTCCCTGAGCACAGCGTGACAGCGGATGGTCTCTGGGGGGGCACGGGCAGCCCCAGAGTGGCTGGGGCTGGAGGTGCAAACACCCTCCCACTCTGCTTTTCTAGAGCGATTGTCAACTCCTTGTGCTGCTCTCCCCTCTGTTTCACTACAGGTCCAAAATGGCAGTTTCAAAAAAAGCAAATTCCTGGAGGACCACATAAAACCTTGGCTAGACTCGGTGCTGTGACCCAAAACAGGAGGCAACACCACCTCGACCCTAAAGCGACTTCCACCCAAGGAGCTCCAGCACCTGCTTTCCCCCCTCTCCTTATCCAAACTGACTCCATAGGACTGGAAAGTTTGGCTGCCCAAAAAGTAGCTGAAACCAGTTCGTCTTCAAGTGCCATTTGGAAACTAGAAATAAGGCTGGAAGGAAATTAGGGGAAGGTGTCAGAGGGAAAAATGTCAGGTTTTGGAGAGCAAACCACAGGACAGCACACAGAACTGGCATCCCAGGCTTCGCTGTCGTGCAGCAGGACTGCCTCAGCTGAAAAAATCCCCGTAAAAGTTAAAATATCCATTGCCTGCAGCTTTCCCACAGGATTGAAAGCAACAGCCACGGAAATGCATTTCTTAGCTTCAGATCCTCTCACGCTACCCAGACATGGATCCCCTTCCTAGATACCTGTGGTGGAAGCAGCCACTTTTCCATCCAACTGGAATTTCTATAAAGCATTCCTACTTTCCTTGAGGCATCTGCTCTTTACCTGCCACTCTGTGCTTCAGCCAATCCCAGCACAGCTTTTTCCTTGCATTTTGGTGATGCAAAGGCATCTCTGCCCTCACTTCTTGTGCTGAGAGGAATGAATTGGGCTAAGAAGCCCCTTCTGCTGCTCCAGTTCTGGTTGTTTTCCTTGAACAAAGGTCCAGAGCTCATTTTTACCACCCCCTCAGCCAGTGCTGAGGACACCAACCCCACGTGTGCGGAGCTGGGCGCTCACACGAGCGAACTCCTCGGCGTGTCAGATCCTTTCTGCCTCCCTTGGTGCTGCGGGATCTTATTTTTAGCCTCACATTGAAAGCAAAAAGCAGGAATCTTCTGGTTTGGGAGGGAAGAGCTGTCTCTCCAAGGCTTGGAAAGGATGTTAATCCTTTCGTTCTCAGTACATCTTAATGATGTTGTGATTTGCAGGAAGAGAAAAGACCGTAATGCTCTGAGCGGTGGGTACCAAGCGAGAGGGCTCCGATTGCTTGTGGGATGGACAACACACCTCAAGCATCATCCCCGACCACAGGCACCTTTCCCACCTGCCAGTGAGGCAGTGGGTGCCAGCCCAGCCACGGTGGGATGGGAGCGAGTTGGCTGCCAAGAGTGCAGGATGCTGGGATGCTGCAGGAGCCTGTTCCTGCCCACAGCCGCCCACGCCTGCCCACAGCCGCGGGCAGGAGCGATTCTCCCTGCAGAGTCCTCCCCAGTTCGTGCCAGCGAGCTACAATGGGCCCTTTGAGCAGGGGCAGCTGACGGCGCGCTGGCAGCGAGGCTGGAAGGAGAAATTTGCAGCTGGGGGAAAAAGCAAATTCATTTCCAGGAGTTGTAGGGGGAACGAGTGCCAATTTCCAAAACAAAACTGCTATTTCTCTGCAAGGCTGACAGTTGCCTGGGAGCTGGAGGGAGGACAGGCGGCTGCTTTCAACTTCAAATACTGCGGGATTAACACTTTCCTGCCAGTGGGCTCAGCTGGGGGGGACACACACTTGGTGGGGAGCACCCCGAGAAGGAATGGGGGGGCACCTCGTGCCCACCTCCAGCAGCATTCAACTCCACGGACACGGACTTTATCCACCCCAGGACACTGCTGCATGGATGGGGAAGGGGGTGAGGTGGTTGTGATGCTGGTCCTGCCCCTTCCCACAAGTTTCCAAGGGGGCAGCTACCCACCCCAGGCTTTGGGAAGGGAAGAAACTCCCCGTATGGAAATGGGCATCAAAATCCCTCTGCCCGTGGCCACACGACTGCAGGGCCAGCTCTCTGCTCGCTGCCCACCGCCAGCACCCCTGCACCCACCACCTGCTCTGGCTCCCACCGCCTCTTGCAGCAAGCGCTGTTTTCTCCCCTCACCCTCCAGTCTAAGTTATAAAAGGGTGGATTATCCAGAGATAGGGAGAGACGGAAGTTTACAGCCCAAATCCCCAGCGCCAGCGCGGAGAAGTGACAGCGCTCTTAGCAACCACGGGCCCTCCCCCCAGCTCTAATTAAAGGCTGTTTCCATGTCATCCAATGAGGGCTGGGAGCAGCGCGGAATTTACAGACAGAATATTCCAGACATGCTCTCCAATACAGCTGGAAGTGGGGAATACAGGATTATTCTTCTGCCCACAGCTGGCTGGCTCTGTAGCAAGCGCTGTGCGGTGGAATAGGGGGTCCTGCCAGCCACCATGTCTTTCTGTCACAGTGAGGGGTCAAAGCCATGGTGGCACCCTCTCCCCAAATAGCTTGCCTGAGGGATCCATGAGCAACGGCTCCGAAAAGCCTTTGTGCCATGGCTGGAGCCAGGGACCATCCCAGGAAACCCACCTCAACCTCAACATAGTCATGGAGCTTCTTGCAGGTGGCCGCGAAGGTCTCTGATGTCCCGAATTCAAAGTACCACAGCTTGTTCTTCATCCTGGGGCACAGAGACATGTCAGTATCCCACTCGGAAGCAGCACCTTGCACCAGCCAGCAGCAGGATGGGCTGCCAGAGACTGTCTGGAGCTGCTGTGCTGGGGCCATGAGCCATGGATGAGGACACGAGCCATTGTGGAGAGGGACCACCGGCATCGTGGCCCTAGGGAGTTGTGTGGTGGGACGGGGGTGTGTCTGGGGGTTGGGGGGCTGTCAGGGGGTGGCTCGAGCAGACCTGGCTCTGACACCCATCAGAGGGGGAGGATGGGGGTGCTGGGTGCTCCCTTGGCATGGGATGAGCTGTCAAGGGACAGGGCACCCTTTGGAGGGGATGTCTCTCACCTCAGCAGCCTCCCAGCACCCTGCTAAGCAGCCCCTGACCATGGCTCACTCCCTGCATCAGCTGCTGTGCTGGGCTGTGAGGGGGAGCCGTAAGCTGTGAGAGGCTGTGAGCTGAGAGGAGCTGAACGTGAGGGCAGAGCCGGACGCTTTGGTCCACTCGGGATTTTTCCAGCAGGTATTTCTAAACCTGGGGATGGGGGTCACAAGCCACGGCTCCTGCTGCCATCACCCCATTTCCATGCGCCCGGAGCGCAGTGGGAACGAGCTGTGACCTGCTGCCTGCCCTGCCCTCCCTGCCTGGCCTGCTCCTGCCCGTCCTGGAATTCCATACTAATTATAAAGCATGAATGAACGTAACTGGGTGTGTGGCCAAGTTTGAGCAGCCTGCCACACCGCACGGGACTTGAAGAAGCATCCCAAATCCCCACCATGCCTGGCCCTGGACCCCCACCACGCCTGGTACATGCCCTGCCTGTCCCCTAAGGTTGGCCAAACACCAAATCCTCTTGGCAGGGTGCATGGCAGTGGCAGGGAGTCCTCCCACACCCAGCTCCAGGGGGGCCCTTGGGAAGCCCTTACCTGCTGTTGAATTTCTCAGGGTGCTTTTCTCGCATGATGTGGAAGCGGTGGGCGATGGAGGCGTCCTGCGGAGAGTGGGAGCACAGAGGCATCGGTGGCACAGCAGAGAAGCAGAACCCCCGCCCTGTGCCCCGTGGGCACGTGCCAGGATGTGGGTGCTCAGCTCTTCCTGCTCGCCACCGCTCCCAGGGGCACAATGACATGGTGTCATTGATGATGACACTGATGGCCCAAGGTGATGGAGGGACCCTCAGCCAGGCTCTTGTTAGGTGAGACATAATTAGTGCCCTCGGCCTCCTTCCCTCATCACAGGGGCTCTGCATGGAGGGGATGATGAGAGGGGAGGAAAGGCACCCAATGGAGCAGTGGGGCTCGGGGGACACCCCAAGACCCTGCACCCTGACAGCTCCCCTTGCAGGATGGCAGCTCTCCCGAAACTCATCACGACCTCTCCTTATACAGAGTGGGAGTGCTTAAGCCCAGCTCAGAAGCTGTCACCAAATGCCACCTGCAGTGACACCTCCTGGCATTAGCAGGAGCCAATGTGAACCCAGAAGCATCCTGCAGTGCTGCAGGTGAGTGACCCATGCCACGGTGGCACCCCCGGCACAGGACAAAAATGCTGCAAGCCCCCAGCAAGAGAAGGGCTTTCCCCAAAACCTTCCTGCTCTCAGGACTGACCCCCAGCACTGGGGGAAGCCCCCGTGGCACAGGGCTGTCATCCTCCCCAAGCTCCCTAACCTCTCTAGGGCAGGAAAACACGGGGGAACAGGGGTCCAAACACCACAGCAGGGCTTTGCTGATGGGTGCTGTCTTCTCAGGTGGAGTGTCCTTGTCTCTAGGACCCCAAACTTCCCTGAATCCTGTTTAAGCTCCTTTCACACTCACTCTTGCAACATTCCCGCTGGGAAGATATAGATCCCATGCCTGCGTATGTATCTTGGTGCTGCCTTTACAAATGACAATAAAACCAGAAAAACAAGGCCAGGAGATGGAAGGAGGTTGAGAGTGTGAGCAAGGAGGAACAGGAAGGGAGCAACCAACCCCTGCCCCATGGAACTCACCACCCCAATGGAGAAGTAGTTGTTGATGATAGTGGATGGGACAGGATCTCCGTTGGCCTCCCTGTCACTAGGAATGATGTCTATCTGCCAGCGGTCCAGCATCACCTCTGTGCTGTGCTCTATGTCCTTCAGGACCTTCATCAGGTTGCCTCCTTCATAGCCTGGAAGGGAAAGAGGATGAGGGAGGATGAAGGGGAGCAGAGCCATGTCATAGCCAGGCGCTAAGCACTTGGGGGCTGCTGCTATGGCACGTTCTTGCAGCAGTGGCAGAGATTTTGGCTAACGGCAGGGAAATTTTCCAAATGGAAAAAGGTGGGCAGGACCCAGCTGCGGAGGGTTCAGAAAGCAGCGGCTGCTCTTTTTGGAAGGAGTTAGAGGCACCAGGCTTAGATGCAGCTCTGAACTGCATCCCAGGAGCCCAGGAGCCCTCCCTCCCCTGGGATGGCCACAATGAAGGGTTCCCAAGGGCCGGCCACCCCCTGGGTGATGCTCGCCTGTCCTCACCTCCTCCCCAGCGCAGGCACCGCGCGAGGTCATTGCCCGTTCCCAGGGGCAGGACGGCCACCGGTGGGTGCTTCACCAGGTTTGCCTTATCTGCAGTTCAAGGGAGAAGAGAAGTTTGGGGCTGACAAGGCTCATTCCCTGCTCCTCTCCATGTCCCTCCTCAGCCAGCAGCCTGGAATGATGCTGCCGGCAGGACCACCGCCCCACTTTCACTGGGGGAATATGGGGAACCTGCGGCAGATCACCAGGGACGCAGGTGGATGATGCTCTGCATCTCGCTCACCTATGCAGTCCAGGATCCAACCCACCGTGCCGTCCCCTCCACAGGCCAGCACACGGAAATCTGGAGTGTCCCGAAAGAAGTTCAGCCTGGAGAAAGCCAGGAGAGACAAGGGGTGACGTGGGAGAGCAGGGCCCGGCGGGAGGGGGCAGAGGATCACCTGCAGCAACTCCATACCCTGGCGTGGGCCCGCCGCGGTCCAGGTTGTACACCTGGCGTGGGTTGAGCAGGTAGTGAAACTTCCGAAGGACCCTGGGAAGAGAGAGACGTGAGGAATGCCATGAAGGTGATTCCCACACCAGGAGTGATGCCTGAGGCAGCCCCAAGCCCCGGTGGGGGAAGCTGTTCCCAGGCAGGACCCCACCTACCGCTCCCCTTGCCTTCCTCCACTCTTGGGGTTCACAAACACTAGGAGCGGGTGTGTCCCAGGCTGAGGGCTGATCTGGAGGGCAGAAAACGCAGCTGTGAATTCCTGCCTAGTGTCGAGTTCGGTGGCAGAGCTCACCTGCAGCCCGGTGCAGGAACCCACCTGCAGCCCTTGCCCATCCACTGTGGTGGAGTTGAACTTGAAGCCCTGGGCGTCCTCGGGGCTGGTGCTGGCTGGGGAGTCGCTCTCCGAGCGTCGGCAGTGGGACTGCCTGTCCTTTGGGGAAGCGAGCGTGGATGCCCACGCTGCCCGAGAGGCAGCACCAGCAGCCAGGGGAGGCAGGTGGGCCTGGCAATGCCCTGCTGGGTCCCTGTCACTGGCAGCGAGGAGGGGGGCACTTACCAGGACAAGGGGGGCACTTACCAGGACAACTGGGCAGATGTAGGATGGGAGCAAGATGTGGTCCCGCAGCGGGCCCCCATCGCACTCTGGCTTCACGTGGGAGGCACACTTGTTGTGGAGCTGGAGGGGGGCAGGAAGGGATGCTGAACAGACGACACCTGCCCTCTCCTGGTCAGGAGCCCAGAGCCAGCCTTGCGGGCACCGCGGCTGTGGCCCAGCCCTGTGTACTCACCGTGACTTGGCACCAGACGCAGTGCAGGCCGGTGATGCCCTGGTAGCACTTGATGCTCTTGTGACATCTGTCGCACTTGACGGGCGAATTGCCCTCGATCCAGGTGTGCTGCATCACCTGCAAGGCACGGGGACACTGCGGCACAGCACCCACTGACCCCCGGCATCTCCCCCCTGCCAAGGGTGCCCACCGGGATTTTGGAAGCTTGTCCTGCAGGGATGCTGCTGATCCAATCCAGCTCCTGCACGGCCCCCATGTGGAGCCATGGCAAATCTTGGGGCTGGGGTCATGTGGGTGCCTGGGGACTGGGGATGGGGTGCATCCTGCAGGGCTTTGGATGCTGGGAATGCCCATGAGCTGCAGTCCAGGATGTGAGGGGCAAAAGCCAGGGGAAGAAGCCATGGGGAAGCAGAGCAGGAGACCAAGGGGCCAGGACACCCACTGACTCAGAAATGCACCAGCTGCCTACTCACGCTTGTGTTTCTCTTGGATTTAACGTAGGTGCTGATGCAGGAAGCAATGTCTTTGGACACACACCTCTCGTGGACCGTGTACTTGCAGACTGGTGAGAGAGAAAAGTCACAGAGGCACGGAATCATTTAGGTTTGAAAAGCCCTGTAAAACCCTCGAATCCCAGCAGTTACCCCAACACTACCAGGGCACCACTAACCCAAGTGCCACCAAGAAGGTGGTCAGCATCACTCCCCAGCATGGGAGCTGCCCCCTCCCTGCTCAGCCTGCAGCACCCACGGGGCTCAGGACTAACAGGGACCAATCCTCCCTCGCTAGGGCACCACTGGATGTGGCAGGAGCCACCAGTCTGGGAGTGCAACGTGCTGGCAAGGATTCAGGACTCACAGGAGCAGCAGAGGCCCTGCTTGCGGACCCCCAGCAGCATGGTGCGGCAGAAGTTGCAGTAGGCAGGTTTCTTGAAGTGCTTCAGCCTCCAGGCATGTTGCCCATCATCCTTCACGTTCTGCAGGGCAGGAGAGTGGAGGGTGAGGAGGTCACTCCCCTGCCGCCAAGGGTCCCAGCCCCCTCAGCCCATCATTTTTATCAACTTTTCATCCCCTAAAAACCCCATGGTGTTTCTGGGAGTTTGCTCCCAGCAGGATCATGGGCTCCCCCTATTCCCCTTCTCTCCTGGTGTTCACCAGAGCATCCTTGCCACCGCACCCCCCTGGGCATGTCCAGCTCCAGCTCCCACACACCCTTGGCACAGCCCAGCCACAGGGAGGATCTTGGTGGCTGACAGGAAGACGACTTCACATTTGGGGCCAAGCCGCCGCCACCACCACTGCTCTGGGGTGACAAAAGCACAAACCTCTTACATCTGGGGGGCAGGCATGAGTGCTTTGCAGGAGCCAGTTAAAATTCCCTGCTTTCTTGAATTTTTCTGCCAGAAAACCTGTCCCCTACCCCACCTCTCCAGGGGAACCATGGGCACCACGAGCAAAACCATCTTTCCCTGCAAATTATGACCTGATGGCCGGGGATGCACTTGAAAGAAATGAAGGCCAAAAGGATGGAAAAACAAGACAGAGAAATAAGAGGGGTTTCAACAACCCCACCTTTGCTCTTTAAACCTCAATCTACAAGAGGAGATGCCATTTTAGGTAGTCATCTTAGGTTTTGATTAAATGTTCATCGAACTGGAGTGCACTGTGACAGCAAGGAGCAAGCCCAGCCTGCTTGGGCACAGCAGCTGGCAGTGACTGCAGCTCAAAAATGAGCTTGGAAAGATTTGGGGGGTGAAGGGGGCAGGGTGGGGGTGTCAGCAGGGGCTGAGGGCCAGCGTGGGGCTGTGTGGTGCCGCATGAGTGCGTGGTCTGTTGCTGGGGGTAGGCTGGAGCAGCCGAAGCAGGTGTCCGCAGGGGCACTCACCGTCTCCATCCCCAGGAGGACCAGCAAGGGGATGGTGGTCATGCCACCCCGGATCCACTCCTCCAGTGTCACAGTCCCGTCATGGTTGTAATCGATCTCCTCCATCATAGCCTTCAAGATCTGGAGGAGGGAGAAGACGTGGCGACACTGAGATGCCACCCAGGGCTCCGGCTGAGAGTCCCTGCAGCTGCTCCCGATGCCTCCAGCCCCAGCACTCACCGGCTTCAGCTCGGTGGAGTCCCACTCCAGGTACTCGGCCACGTGCACCATCTGGTTGATGATACGATCCAGCTCCTAAGCACAGGGAGAGGGCAGTGCCCGATGTCAGGGACGGCTCCAGGCATGGAGCAAGGTATCCAGCCCCAAGCTCCCACGGTCTACATTCCCACATGGCCCAGGCTACCCCAGTCCCCACCCACATAGGAGGGGCAGCAACACCCCAGTCCTCGATGGGTGCTCCTCCTTTATTCAGGGCCTTCTGCCCTGAAAACCTGCAAGAAAATCTATAAAGGGTTTTCCTTGGGAAAAACTATTCTGATAAACCAGATTTTATCTGCAACAGGTTTTAAGGACGATACCCAAAGAACAAAAAGAAAGCATCATAGGAGAAGGAGCCGTGCGTGATTTTTTTCTTCCCTGAAACACCATGACCTGATGCAGAGCTACAATTCTTGGTGGGTGGATTTTTTCTAGCTCCTGCTGCATGCAGCAGAGCTGGCATGTGATCCCCAGCTTTGCAGTCCAGCTGCTGCTTTCCTCCTCCCTTCCCATATCCCTGCCCATTTTGGAGCACCTCAGCAGGGGAGTGGGCACCCCAACAAAGTCCTGCATGTTTCCAGCCCTCCGAGCAGCCCCTGCTCTCTCTCCCAGGAGAAGGCTCACCGAGCTGTCCAGGAGGCCATTTCCATCGGTATCATAGAGGCGAAACATAACTGGAAAGAGGAGAGAAGCTGCTGATAATTAGAGCCCAGCCCCAGGGCACTCTGGGGTGCCCCAGTCACCCTATCCCAGGCTGCTGGAGCTTCAGGGTGGGAGCAGCACCGTGCTGGCTCAGCCAGGGCGAGATGTGACCCCAGGGCTGAGGGGTATCGAAGCCCCTTGGCCACACACGGGTGACACAGGCAGGAGCAGAAGGGGAAGCGGAGTGGTTTTCCCGAGCGGACGGGAGCATCCAGCCCTGCACCCATCCTCAGGCAAACCCCTGAGCCACTGGTCCCCCCTCCACACAGCGTGAGCCCAGGGTCCCACTTACACTCCAGCTTGTCTTCTGCTCGTCCCCTCTCCAGCAGGGACAGGTAGCAGACAATGTCCTTCAGGTGGACCACCTGGGCCAAGGGGGTGGGAGGAGGAGGCGGGGTGGCTTTCAGGGAGCTGGGATTTTTCCGCAGGCTGAAGGGTAACCTCTTCTCCCCGCTCCTCGTGCCTGTGGGCAGGGAGAGAGGCCATGCACAGGGATGACATTGGACCAGGAGTTGTCACCAGGTGGGACATGGGAACGCTGGGGCAGGGACCCATTCTACATGGGACTGAGTGACACCACAGGGACACAGAGGGGACACAGCAAGGGGCACAAAAAGGGCACTTGGGGCTGGTGCCATCACAGGCACAGGGCTGGGCAGTGCCACTCAGTGCCCGGGGTGCAGACTCCCACACCTCCATCACTGCAGCTACGGGCGGGATGAGCAGTTGGAGCCCACGGAAGCGTGTCCTGCTTGGAACAAGCACCCACCCAGAAGGAGTGAGCAGCTCAGTGGGCAGCAAGGCAGCTTGCCAGGGTGCCAGGACAGCCCACGCTCACCGATGCCTGTGCCTATAGCAGCCCTGGGCAGAGGGATGCTCCTGGCAGAGAGGTCCTTCCTTGGGGGCTGGCAGGGGCTGGGGCAAGGGGCAGCCGTGACTCACCGCCCCATTTTCCCCTCCCTACAAGATGCTGCCAGGTAATTAAGACATTGACTGGTGGGGGCTCTGTGGGATCGGCAGCTTAAGTTTGCCAAGCAAAGGTGTCAAGATGCCGGGAACCCGGTGAGTTGGGAAGGTCACCACCACCACGCTGGGGACTTGACCAGAAAATGGGGAGGGCTCGTCACTGCCCCCGTCTCCCTGTGGAGCCCCAGCCAAGCTCACCTGGTGACTGAGGGCTGAGCAGAGACACGGAGGAGATCTTGGAAGAGCCCGAGGAGTTGTGAGCAGAAGTGGTGCCAGTGGTGGATTTCTGGGAGGATGATCTGGACCAGCTGGGGGAGGCATTGGGGATCGATGCCAGGGTGAGGGATGCTGGCTGTGGCTCAGCTGTATTGCTCTGGCAGCTCTTGGGCTCGGGAGTGTGTCGTCCCAGAGCGCTTCGAAGTGTTTTCCCATTGATCCCTGCAAAGCAGACACACGCCCAAGGGCAGGGTGACACCAGGGTGTCTATGCCCCTTCCTCCAGGAACTGGTGCTGGGTGCTCGCCCTGGGTCCTCTCTGCTAGCCCTGTGCCTCTCTGCCCTGGCATCCCAGCCCCAGGGCTCTCTGAGGGACACCACAGGTGGCCCCTCACCCTCCTGCCTGGCCCAGTAGCTCCCAGCAGTGTTCCCATCCCTGGGTGACGGACACCACAGCGCTCAGGACCAGACAGCGAGGATGTGCTCCTCCATCACCAGCCAGCGCTGGGGGAGGTTCTCCCTTTCCTTTTGCAATTTATAGTCCTTTCAGCAGATGTCTCCACGAGCCACGAATCCACCCGGGAAGGGCTGGGGGAGGCAGAGCTGGGTGCCTGGCCCACACGGCCTGCTCCGGGTGCAGCCGAGTGCAGGGTGGCCGCTTGCACCAGGACCCGTGACAGAGGCTCAGGCCACCTCGGTCTGCCTGGAGATGCTGACACGGAGTGACCTGGGCTCTGAACACGCAGAGGAAAGGGCACGTGCCATTGCATCCTAGAGAAATCCCTCCCTGGAGCAGCACAGGGCCCAAGGAGACAGATGGGGCAGAGCTGGGTTGTGAGCTGGCCCCGATGCCACCCACCTCAGGTGCCGCCCCCCAACCTTCATTCCCGTGGGCAGCGTGGGAGCAAGCCCACCGTGCCGCGCTCCCCGGCGTGCCCGGCTGGGCGGCAGGGCTGCCTCACCGAGGGTGCTGTGCTGCGACACACCGGGGCTCTGCTGCTGGGTCTCGGGGGAGGCCTGGCAGATCTTCCGCTTGAAGGAAGTGAAGAGGTGCTGGCAAAGCTCCTCGGGCACATCCGCCTCCAGGTAGGTCTTCATGAAGAGGCAGAAGCCCTCGTAGTCGATGGGCTGGGGAGCAGACAGAGGAGGAGGATGCAGGTGCCCCAGGCCACCATGAGGGTGCAGAGCTGCCAGTGTGTATGGGGCTTCATGCCCTGGGCCCCCCTCGCTGGGCACAGCAGCTACAGAGCCCTCCCCAAAACCGCTGGCTTCCCAAATCCCAGTGGTTGGAGGTAACCTAAAGGGACCCAGAGGCAGCAGGGCCAGAAATGCCCAGTGCCAGTGTGGCTGAGCCAGGCGAGAGGTGCTGGGAGCAGGGACAGCAGCCAGGGCAGGAGCTGGGGGAGTGGCAGGAAAGGGCAGAGCAGTGGGACCTCCCAGCCCAGCCCCAGCCCTATGGGGACTATCCTCCTCCTGAGGACTCTGTGCCTCCTCCTCCCCCGCTGGGCATTGCCATTGCATGAGGATGATGTCTTCCAGTGGCTTTTGTGGCCCCAGCTGGAGTGAGGGTCCTGTGTTGTCCCGGAATAGCGGGGTAGCTTTGTGCCCCTCCTTGCCACGTTCAGCCCACCGATTTTTCTCATTTTGCCTTGATTCTAGTGATTACAGCCCTCATGCAAGGCTCTGTCCTGCTGGCACGCTAATAGGTCTCTCAGAAAGCACCGCTTAGAAAAAATAAACCCAGCCTTCTTTGGAGGAGAGTGAGAGGGCACAGAGCTATCCCATCCCCATGCTGGCCAATTTGCTTTTAGGGGGACAATAAATCCCTCCCGGATTCTGCCTGGCAAGGCAATGCCCCAAAAAGCTCTCAGGAGGATGGGGTGGGATGGCCACGCAGTGGGCATGGTCCCCGGGATGGCCGGGGAATCGAGTCCTGGGAGCAAAACCATGGGGAGAGATGAGGGCCGGCCAGCCAGCCCTGCCTTCTCCTGGCTGCTTCCAGCTGGGGGAGCTGGGCTGGGGGAGCTTGTGGGGGTCTGGGAGCTGCCAGCAGCACAGGGGGGGCCCTGGTGGGCACGGGGCCATACCTGTTCGGGGTTGTACCTCGAGAGGACGCCGTCGCCATTGAACTCCTCCAGAACATCCTTGAGCTTCTTGGTGGAGTCTGGGGAGACAAAGGCACTGTGCTGAGCGTGGCCCCACTGGGCTGCCTTCATCATCCACCAGCAGGGTAGTGCAGAGGGGTTTATCTGCTGGATATACAGTTTCTGGATCTTTCTGTGCCTGGAAGAGGCCACCCATGCCCTGCTTCCCCTTCCGCCTTCAGAGGGCAGGGCAGATATGGAAAGCTGGCCTGGGAGCTTTGCATACATACAGAGCTTCCTCCTGCCAGCGTGAAAATAAACACAGACCCAGAGCAAAGCAAGGAAGGCGTGGACCACGCTCCAGTCCCAGCTGCTCGGGTGTGCTAAGCCCTGGATGTCCCTGCCCCAGTGCAGGTGGCTGCTGGCAGCCCTTGGCAGACCCAGTCATCCTGGAGGCTGCCTCAGGCTGCCCATTGGTATCTCCAGGAGGTGCCAGGAGGGAGAAATAGAACTGTATTCACAGAATCATGGAATCATTTAGGTCAGAAAAGCCCTCTGAGATCATTTAAGTCCAACCATTAACCAGCACAATTGTGTTCACCACTAAGACAGAAATGTCACACATCTCCACGGCTTTTAAATCCCTCCAGGGATGGTGACTTCACCACTGCCCTGGATAGCCTGTTTCAGTGCTTGACTGCCCTTTTGGGGAAGAAATTTTACTGAATATCCAAACTAAACCTCCCCTGGTGTAGCCTGTGGCCATTCCTTCTTGTCCTATCATTGGATTGGTCCATGCAAACTTCCACACAAGCAGTAAAGACTTTTCCCTGGCCGAGTGTGCTTAGGGCTGGCGTGTCTGGAGGGACATTCGTCCTTTCAAAATAGAGAAAAAAGGGAAAAGCGGAAAAAAAAGATCAAAGTGAGTGAACATTCAGCCCTCACCTTCACACACCTCTCTGGGCATGTGCATTTAAAAGGTTCTCGGACACACCAGCCTTGTTAATTACCGTGCAATCCTCTCTGCAAGTAGGGGCTGTGCTGGCTCTGACCCCCCCAGCCCTCCGCTGGGGACAGAACTTGGCACTGGACCACAACTGTCTGGGGTGTCTGGAGCACTCAAGGAGGGGGATCCTGGCCCTCCTCAGAGGACCCCCAAACCCCGTTCCCCAGCCCGGTGCCAAGCCATCCTCCCGGGGAGGAGGCAGCTGCCCATGCTGGCCACACTTTGATTAACAAAACAAAGATGATCTATCAGTGTTCTGAGTCCAGCATTACAGATGGTGTTTTACGGTCTGGGATTCAGGAAAGCAAAGCCCATCATCCTCCAGAGAGGCAGAACGAGATGCAGAGAGGGATGCTGCACACACACCTCTGCCTGCAGCCCTGCCTGAGGCCTCTGGCTGGTGGGCAGGAGGTGGTGAGGAACTTGTCCCCAGTTTCACCCTTTTGCTGTACAGTGTCCCCAAGGACAGCCTCAGAGAGCTCACAGTTTGCCTCTCAGTTGTCTCCCATTCAGCCTGCTCACCCCAGGGTCGTGCCAATTCTGCAAAACAACACTCTCGTGATTTTACACCCTTTCTCCCTTCATCCCGTGGTCCCGGCTGGGCTTTCCTGCCCACCCTGCCCTGCTCTCAGCACCTCCATGGGCTGCACCGCTTCTCCATCAATGCTGTAAAAAGCACGCCCACGCTCCAGCTCTCTGGCAGGCAGGACCTCAAGGACCTGGTTTCAGATCCCTGGGCTTTGCCCAGGCTCTCTCTCCAGCTTCTCCCAGCCCCAGGACCCCCTCGGTGCTGCTGCAAATCTCCTCTTCCCGGCGGCAGCAGCTGCAGCAGAGTGTTGCTCTGCAAAAGCACTAAGGAAAATTACCGCAGAGGGTTGGCAGCCCAAAGCGAGCCGTGGAGCAGCTCCGTGTGTTTGGGAAAAGCCAGTCTGCTTTCCTGGTTGGCATTTCACTTTGCTAAGGAACGTGGGAGCCCGCCGCCTTCAGAAGGACTGAGCCGAGCTCACGTGTCCGGCCCCAAAGCTCAGCTCAATCCTTCCGGGCAGGCAAGCACGGGGACCCCAACCAGCCAGCGTTAGGGGTCAGGGACTTTTCCAAAATCTAGGGAACCACCTGGTTTTCCAGGAGGACACTAAGGGTAGGTAGGACACCAGCCTAGCACAGATCAACAGGACTTTTCGACCCCCTCTTCCTGTCCCAGGAGGGGGCACAGGGTACTCACAGTCCGTGTACTGCTGGAGCTGGGCAAACTCGGTGGGGCTAAGCGAGATCCACATGCCATCGCTCATCTTTGGGCAGCAGGGCCCGTGACGGGGGCCACCAGCCACCGTGCTGCCGTGCCAGGCTCAGTGCCACAGGTCCCACACAGCGCTCGGTCACATCGGCACAGCCAGGGGCACGGGGGGCTCTCGGACTGCTGGCATCATCCCGCTGAGCCTGTGAGGGGCCAGCCCCGGAGCTTCAGGGCACGTGGTCAGCACCTTTCTCCCTGCGGGGGACAGAAAGAGAGGAGGGGGTCAACGGTAGGCAGAGACTGGGTCCTGCTGTCACACCTCGGCGGGGACGGTCACCTTCAGTAGTGGGGTCTGTGGGGCAGGGGGTGGTGAGCTTGGAAATGAGGTGCTTTCCCAGCTGGGAAGGACCCCCCCGTGCAGATGTGGGGGACCCATACTCCAGGGAACGGGGAGCAGAGTGTGTGGGCTGCAGTGAAACGGGGGTGAGCACAAGGAGGAGCACAGAGCACCTCGCTGTGGGACCATTCTCAGGGCTCCGTGTCCCTGGGGAAGCCCCTCTGCCACGGAGCCAGCCTGGTGCCCCCCACAACAGCCACAACACTCAGTGGCCAGGGGATGTGGCTGACAGAGGTCAAGCAAACGCCTCGGGCAGGGAAAAGAACTCGTCACCCCCTGCATTTTCCAGGGGAACCCAGCATGGGGAGCAGAAGGAAGGGCACGATTATTTAAAGAAGATGCAAAAACTGGAGGCAGGGAATACAAGAGAGTAGAAACTCCAGCTCACTCCTGCACCTTTGAAGCTGGTGTTTACTTCTGGAGAATCATTTTAAATGAAAATCTACAGTCAAAACTGGACACAAGGGGAAAACCTGTGCCACAGAAAAACCCTGACCAAAGAGCCCTCTCCAGCCCACCCATTTAAAGGCTTCAAAATTTATTTGTTTTTTCATTTAACCGAATTGGTCATCAGGCAAAGGGCAGCATTTGGAGGAGGTGGTTGTTCTCCAAGGAGTTTGATCTCCATTTTAGGGCCGTTTCCCTGCTCAATGTTGGCTCCCAGTTTCCACCAGCCTGAGCTGATGGACTGGAGAAAGCAGAGCAAGGATGAGCTGGGAAAGGTCACAGGGATGATGGGATGATGTTTGGGGAGCACCCACATCCCCCAGCTGGCTGCACCTTTCCATTCACAGAAAAAGGTCTGTAGTTAAGGTGAACAAGTAAATTTGGGGAGCAGTCGGGTCCCACATGCCACACCAAGCCCACACGGAGTCCCTAGGGACATTCACATGTGGAGTGCACCAGGAGCAGTCACTTAACCCCTCATACTCAGGACTTTCTCCACATTTCTTTACAAATGCTATTTTGGCTTTATATTCAGCTGCTGAAAGTGCTCCAGGGCAAGATGTGCTCCCAGGGGCAAAGCCTGGTGTTGGCAGAGGAAGAAGCAAATCCTCCTTGGGGCTGTGGGGAGGATGGTGACCCCTGAGGAAACAGCACAGGGCTGAGCACCCACCCAGATGGCAGCCAAGGGGTTTTCCAGCTGCAAGGAGTGACTGCACACTGAGAGAGGAGCCCACCAAACCCTGGCTACACTCTTGCTGGAGTTAAATGCCACAACTCCCCTCAGTCCTGCTCAGTCCTTTCCTCCCAGAAGGACAAAGTCACTGGGGTCTTGTTCCACCCCTCCATGGCCTGGGACTTCTTGGCTGCTTCTGAGGCTGTCTGGAGGGCTGTGGGGCTTGGGGACCCCACAAGATGCTGTTCCTGCCCAGGGGTGGAGCGATGGCTGTCCCAGGATAGGGAGCAGTGCCCTCAGTGCTCTGCCCTGGGGCACTCACGGCAGGATAACACACAGTCCAGGGAAAATCTCACCTTCCCACCCTCACTGGGGCCCTGCAGCCCCATGGCAACTCGCCTCCAGCCTGTGACTATCCCAGCTCATCCTGGCAGCTCTTGTCCCCACGCCACCAACTGGGGGCAGGCTGGACGCGACAGTGGTAGGGCTGGGAAAGAACTACCCAGTGTTTTCCCACACTGGCATTGATTTTGTGGGGAGCTTCATCTTGGTGAAAGCACAAGCAAGAACATGGTGTTTGCTCCTATCCTGGATGATGAGTTTGTCCCAAAGTACCTCCGAGGCTGGTCCAGAAGAACTCGATCTGAAAGAAATGCCCAGGAACGCACACAGACTTCATGTTTCCTGGCACACAAGCTGTTTGATTTGATCAGAACCTCTTTTTTATCCTAAACTTATCCAAGGAGAGGCTGAGAGTGCAGAACTAACTCGAAGAAAAGGAAAAACGGGGGGACTTGGCTGGCTCCAGCTCCCTGGAGGAGTTCGGGGGCACTGAGCCCTCCCACAACAGAGGGCAGCAGAAATATCCCTCGCTGCTTCTAACGGCGGGTGATGGGGCCAGGTGACAGGACAGCACAAAGCACCAGAAGGAGAGCAAAACAGAGCTAATTGGGCCATCCCAAGGGGCTTTCCCCCAGCAATTGCTGGAATAACAAATGCCACTTCTGGCACGTCAGCCTTAGATTTCAGGAAGGGCAGGAAAAAGCCTCCTTAGGAATCCAGCTGCTCCTCGTTTGGCCGCCCTCTGAATTGTCAGCGGCAAATTATGTTCTATTAAATCAAATTTGCCTCTCGCTAAAAATAGCTCCCTACTAGTGTTACAAATAACACCGGATTACCCTGCCTGAAGGCGCTCACCGGGACACGGCCCCTCTCCCCCTCCTCGCTCCGTGCCCGCCGGCCGCGTGCGTGGGCTCGGCCGCGCTGCCGGCACCGGCGTGGGCACCGGCGTGGCATGACTCAGGGCAGCCAAAGCGGCTGGGGGAGGACGGAGAGGGGGGACCTCAGAGCCTCCCAAACCTTCCTGGGGGAATAAAGTGGTGCTGGAGCTCTTGGGAAGCTGCGCGGAACACCCTGCCAGCTCTGGTGATGAAGGAGGTGCTGTTGGGAGCATTGCTGGGTGCAGGCAGAGGTGCGGCTCCATGGGAGCCAGGGCCCAGCCATGTAGGGCCTGAAACACATCAACAAGGGAAATGCCAGGCGGGAGTTAGCCATGGGCCAGCTCCCAAGGGCAAGCGGAGCCCGGACGTGCGGCAGGACCGAGCCACAGGCACGTGTCAATATCCCTAGGAAAGGGCTGTCCGTGGGCATCTCCAGTATCCAGGGACGGGGGAATCCCAGAAGCAGCAATGGGATGGCAGAGGAGCTGTTTTGCCAGCCAGACATCCCTGTCAGGAGCCTCCTGACTGGCCCCCAGCCGCTGGCTGCCCAGTGCTGCCATGGATGGAGGACCCAGCTCCTCCATGCCACAGCACAGTGCTCTGGGGGTCACCATGGGCCTGGGAGGGCTTGTTCCACTGCCACCCGCCTGGTCCCCCAGGACCACAGCTACCGATGGGGACCTAATTCTGCCCACACTGGGGCAGAGAACCAGAGGCAATGGGTTGGGAGCTTCCAGGTGCTGGCAGAGCCTCCAGCCTCTGATCAGCTTCACAGGAGCGTGTGGATGGGGCTACAGCACATGCCCTGCAGGAGATTCCTGCTTCAGATGCCCTTTGGAAAGGAAAAACATCGGCTCCTTGAGCTGCAGGAGGTGGCACGAGGAGACAACGCTCGTGCTGAGCACAGACACACGTGCAGAGGCCGTGGCTCCCTGGCAGCAGAGGGATACAGCACAGCACGATGCGGGGCTCTTCCCTGCATCCCTGCCCGGGCCCGCAGAAGCCACAGTCACGTGCCACATCTCCTGGGGCAGAAGCATGGCAGGTCCCTGCAGGAATGGCATTTTCCAGGCCTTCCCCCCCCCCAATCTTTTGGAAAGATCAGCCTATTTTTGTGTTGGATGGGGAGAGGCCCCTGAGGCAGTGGGTGGAGCATAAATCCCTCCTGTCCCACTGCAGCAAACAAACCCCAACCAAGTCACGCTCAAACTATTTTCTGCAGTGACAGGAGAAGGCGCTTTTCTGCATTTTGCCAGCCCAAGAGGACACTCAGGATTGGCTTTTTCCATTCTCCAAACCTGTTGCTGTCTACACATTCCCCTGACCCTTTGACCACCCACCCACGCAGAGCAAGGCACGCTGTCCAAGTACCTCACGCCAACTTTGCTTTGGGTACTGAGCACCCTCGTGGCACCAGGACAATAAAAGGTGCTGGCAGGGGTGCCCGGAGCATCCGTGTTCTCCCCCACAGTGGCACAGGGAGAGGTGGGAGGCCGTAGCCAGCCCTCCAGCCCCAGGGTTGGGCTGAGGCTGTACCAACTCCCAGCTGGGTGCTGGGAGAGCTTGGCTCAGCCTTGTGACAGCGGGGACTCAGCACAGCCTCCCTTGGAACTCGCCCACCCACCAGGGCCAGGACAGCTCGGCTCATACCCCAGAGACACCAACAACTTCCTGACTTACGACTGTTGGATTTTTAGAAAACAATTTTGCTGGCTGAGTTCGGAGCAGACTGGATCTGAGCTAGGATACCTTTGGAGCAAGACCCTTCCCCTCACCCCTGCAGGTCCCAGTCAAACCAGACCTTGTCTCATGGAAAAGCCCTTTCCCACACCAGACAGGGAAGGAAATGCTGGCCCTGCAGCCTAAGGACTGGGATCCTCCCCGGGATCCCACCTCTATCACCTCTAAGTCCAGGACTTCAGGACACCTACAAACCGGGCAGATGGAAGCCCTGGCTCTCTCTCCCTGCAGAAACCCTGTGGCCACGAGTCCCGTGGGTTAACCCCACCTTGCGTGGGATAACGCTGCTTCCCCATAGCTTTGAAACACGTTCTTGCCTTTCATCCCCCAACACAACCTGTAGAACAAGTCACATCCAGCCTCCTTCCACAGGCCAGTCACACAGAGCACCTCCTCAGTCCTCCTGTCTTCCAAAGCCAACGGCCCCGGCAATTTTTACTTAACAAGAAAGACACTAACGAGCTTTTCTGGCCTGGCAACACACAGGAACAGCTGGATTGGGCTGTTCTTCTGCCCAGCCAAAGGACGGGTGGTTTTATAGCCAGGCTGAGAACCAGCAAATGCTGAGACACCAGTGAAAGGTGTAGGGTGGTGTAGCCCCCCGGGCTGCTTTAGGGGCTGGTTGCCATCCTCCTCACCCTGGGGACAAGGGTATGCTGCCCTCTCCTTTCTCCACCCTTCGGGAAGCTTTCCTCAGGAGCGGAGCCACACGCCTGGGAACCCCGATTCCCCAACCCCAGCGCTGCCCCACTCCTTCGGCGCCTGTAGCGCTCCCTAAACCGCTCGGGAAGGGGGTCAGGGGTGGCCCGGGGGGAGGGTCGCGGGCTCCGAGGACAGCAGACGGG
>VZTA01028163.1:75934-89066 GCA_013398855.1 Mohoua ochrocephala | reverse complement strand
AGGAGGGACACTGGGCTGTGACCCGGGTCAGAGGAGGGACACTGAGGTGTGACCCAGGCCACGGGAGGGACACTGGGCTGTGACTCAGGCAGACGTGTGGCTCCCCAAGCTCACTAACAACGAGCTCATGTGTGGAGCAAAGATCTCCCTGCCAGCAAGCCGAGGGACATGGTTGCCTTTTCAGTGCCATGTCCTTTGAACCAAAGCATGTGGAATGCCAGGCTGCTCGTTCCCCTGCAGCTCCAGGGCAGCCCTGGATAACCCAGTAAATCCATGCATGCCCAGCCTCGTCCTTCCCTGGCACACGGGGTCAATGCTGCCTGTGAGCCGTGGCCGTGGCTGCTGCTTTGGGCAGATTCACTCTGCCCTGTGCCACCCCACTGCACAGCCACTTCCTGGCCTGCCTTAATCCTCTCAACATTATATTTTTAGCATAATTACAGCTGTTCACTAATTTGCTGCTAACAGATGATTCCAAGTTCATTGAAGGAGATACCAGAACTACAAAGAGCCTCTTTGACTCTCCACTGCCAATTTTAACAAATATTCAGGAGTCTCTAATAAGTCATGTTAGTACTGAAATCAAGCTGCATATTGGCTCTTTTGGGAGAAATATCTTCATAACAACATAGATTTTAAACTAATTACAGATCTTAAGTTATGGGACTGTTTTCCACCAAATGAGACATCCCAATATAAGCATGTCCCAATATGAGCTCCTACTGTCTCTGAACTCTCCTTCCTCCACTCTTCTACCTCTGTGATGTCACACAGTGTTGTGTGCCTCAACTGCATAAACAGCAGCTGCTCCAGGAAAACAAAACACAGATCATTTCCTTCCTTATTAAATCTCCTTCCCAACTTGTCTTCTGGATTTTCAAACAGCCTATTGCTGAATGATCCCTCTACGCATTTTTGATATCGATACATCCTGAGCCTGCTCCCCTGCCACATCTGCACATCGATTTTTTAAGGAGAAAAACAGGACCTTTTTTTTCCCTCAATACATTGCAAAGCTGATCATCTAATCTTAAAGATTAATGCAAGCATATAAACCCTGGAATGCTGTCATTGCTGGCTCAGAGGCAGCGGGATGCGTTCTGGATGGTACCCCAGGGATGGGTGCACAGGGTTTTGGGAAGGGAGGGACACAGGGCAGGGAGGGGACAGAGGCAGGGAGGGGACAGAGGCAGGGAGGGACACAGGGCAGGGAGGGGACAGAGGCAGGGAGGGGACAGAGGCAGGGAGGGGACAGAGGCAGGCACACGAAGCAGCTGCAGGAGCAGCCCCTGGAGAGGGTCAGCAGGAGAAGGGTGGGATGAAGGAGCGGTGAGCACGAACTGCTGGCCACTCACTTTGTCTGCTCTGCTTAACAGAGAACGCTTTGCCCCAAGGACACGAAGATTCCCCCGATCCCATCACTCACTGGTGGTTTTAGGGCAAGGGAGGTATTTTTTAGCCTGAAGTGAGGCAGAGCTCCCCAGGGAGAAGAGGAAGTTGGCAGTACCTCTGTCAGTGCAGCTGCACAACCCACACCTGAGGCTGCCCACCCAGCCCACGCCCCGGGCAGCATCCCAATGTAATTCCAGGTACTGCCATGGCTCCTTGGCTTCAGAGAAGAGCATTCACAACCCCCCCCCCCCCCTTTAAAATGCTTGGAAGAGCAAGGGTGGCTCAAGCCTGTCTAAACAGTTGTCATTTATTAACTTATGTTTTATGGCACCAGCTCTACTGCTGCAAGGAATTAGTCATTTATTTAGTTCTGACATTTCCTCTCCTGTCATTAAATTCAGTCTTCTGTATAATACAGAGAAAATAAAACAATTCCCCCATAGCTACTCAAACTTCATGTATAACAATTCTCTGAACAAGATGATGATTGTGTGGGCTGAAATCTCACAGAACTGCAGTGGGACTCAGGATCATTTCCAGATAACTTTAAGAATCCTATTAAAATTCATCCATATTCGTTATTCGTGTCTCCTGACATGTGACAACTGATTGCACACAAACTGATGAATTTTCATTGCCACAAATGCATGTCCCCAGCACATCTTTGCACAGGGGGCTCGATCCCTTCTCCCTCCCTGCTGGGTACAGATTGCTGCCACACACAAGGAGCTGTCAACAGTCTTGGTACACACGAGGCAGACCTGCACCTTTTTGGGGTTTTGTGATTCAGTGAAACCCACTCTGCTGCAGAATCCCCCATTTCCTGCTGGCACAGGGAAAGGTGTTGGGCATTCCCAGTCTGAGGAGCGAGCCAGCTGCTGGACAAGTTAAGCTAAGGACAAGGAGCAGGAATCCACGGGCTGTCCTTAAGGGATGGCCTCATTGCTGCTTCGCAGAACTATTTGCTCCACATCCAGGAAACGTTTTCTCTTCAGTTTGCTTCCCTCCAGGACTGCTGGACGTGAGAGTTCCCGATGGGAGCTGGGGCAGGGCAGTTCAGCTCCCTCAGGGATGTGCCCTGGACACTGAAACCACCGACTCCAGAGATCCCAGCTCTTGAGGGGACTCATCAGCCACAGACGGGATTGAAACTCAGCTCCTACTTTGAATTACAGAAATAAAACCCCGAACATTTTTCTCTGCTGCCATATCCCAAGATTAAATACACTGCAATTCAATAAAGCAAATGCTGAGGAAATAAATTCTCCTCTCTGAACGCGAGTGTAAGGAACTAAGGATGACAACAAAGCTGTTGATCATCTAACAAAACTAAGGCAGGACCATGTGTACATTTAGCAAAATAATTAGCTCAAGATGCAGGAATGCTAAACAAAGTCAGGCTTCACTGCATTGATCCCTCAGAGCTCTTGCCTTCAAACTGGACCTGGCACAATGCAATCCTGTCACAGTGGGAACAATTAATCATGGGAAGTCAGATGACAGAGACTTTTTTATCCCTACCCAACAGTTCACAGATTTAAATATATACGACTAATGAGATATTTTCCATCATATTTTCCCACCTCCTCAGTTTCTGTCATTTCCAGGTACAGGTCCTCTTGCTTTTGTTTCATAGGGAAGGAAGAGATCTGCTGTACCTGCTGATTTTCTTGGCATACACCCTCCATGTTCAGAGCAGGGGCTGTGGGAGAGGGGCTTTTGAGAGTTACCCTTTGTTTTCAAATGCAGATCCACTCACGTTTATCCCACTGAATTTTAATTTGAAGTGCAATATTCTGCATATGCCACTCTGATTCTTTGTTCCAGTTTCCCGAAAGCAAAAGGATTTGACAAGGGGCCAAAAGAGGCAGAAATGTCTGAGCCAGTTCCAGCTGCACCTCAAGAGCTCCTGCTTTGCTTTAGGAAGCTCCTGGTCTCCATGGTTACAGAGGAGTTGAAAAATAATGATCAAATGTTACCTTAAATGCTCCCATCCAGCATGAAAAAATAACCCTGCTCAGGATGCCCTGCTCTGACAGCCCACTGGAGCATGACCCCACATCCTGCACATCCTGCCCCGGGGGCTGGCTCCAGAGGTGCTGCTGGACACTCCCCTTGCTCCTGCTGGACATTCCCCTTGCTCCTGCTGGACACTCCCCTTGCTCCTGCTGGACATTCTCCCTGCTCCTGCTGGACATTCCCTTGCTCAGGTGACACCCAGCCTGCAGCGGGCTGAGCCCCCAGAGCCCCCAGCAGCCCAGGCCCAGCCCCAGGGCCCAGCCCAGACCCGGCACCCCTCACCAGGGGCAGGAAGGGCCATCGGCTGGGGCAGCAGCAGGAAAGCTGCAGTCACACTGTGTCAGACCCAGCCCCGGAGGCTGAGAGCTGCTCATTAGGCTGAGCTCACAGAAGGGAAAGACACGCCTGGAGAGCAAAGCCACCCCGCAGCTCCTCCGATACAGATGGCATTGGCTTCATTTGTAAAAGGGCAAACAACAAAGTCTCTGATTCACATTTAAAAAATCCTAAAGAACCAAACTCCAAAATCCAAACCAAATCCCCAAACATTTCAGAGAGCCCAATTCTCCCCACACTGCTGTCCTGGCTCTCCTGGAGCAGCAGGAGCTGTGATGGAGCCAGGGAAGGGAGGGACACTCATGGTGGGAAGGGCTGACCCTGCACACCTGGTTTGACTCCAAGCTCATCTCTACTGCCACGTGTTCAACCCTCTCTGGCTCCTCCTGCCCACACCTGGGGTGAGGATGAGCAAGTGACGAGTGTCCCCATGGTGGAGGGGCACTGACTGCCACCAAGGAGAGCTCCCTCATCTCTGGCTCCTAAACACGCTGACTGCTTTAGCAGATGATTTCTGTTTCCCTACTATCCCTGCTGATCAGCAGGTGTAGTGAGTCCTGACAACATCATAAATTCACCAGTGAGAAGTGACATTCACCAGTGAAAAGTGACGTATGCCAGGGCTGCCACACGGAGAGGCCACGAGGGCAGCCCAGTGACAAAAAAACAAAACCATTGTTTGTCTATAGTGTGGAGTAGCAAAAAAAGGGGAGCCACACATGAGAGATGGAGGAGAAAAATTCCAAACAAATTCTGACCCCTGAGAATATATGACTTCAATAAGTCTTACAAACCTGACAGCCCTGAGTATCTCCAAACAGGTTTATTAAATACACCGAGGTTTAACCTGTCCCCTGGAAACCAAAGGATCCATTTCAGTCTGGAGGAGCTGGGTGTTACTGAGACACTGACAGGCAAGTACAACTCCCAGAGAGCACGAGGCACCAGGGGGACACCACAGCTATGACAAATCTGTTCTGCACACACTCAGGGTCCCTGCCAGCCCTGGCAGCAGAGACACGTGACAGTGACAGAACCCGGGTGTGCAAGTCCAGAGCTGGATCCACCCTCAATGTCTGAGTGATTAATTAAACTTTAACGAGTGTCTGTCTGGCAGCTATTTAGTTATTGTGCCCAGCTCCATGCTGGTGTTTGTGTGGCTCAGGGGGCCAAGTTAAACCCAAGGGGTTTCTGTCAAATCCTTCCCCACTGCTGCTGCTGCCACCCCTTGGTCCCTTCCCGCTGCCTCTGAGTCCTCCAGGCCCAGGTGTGCCCAGGTGTGCCCAGATGTGCCCAGGTGTGCCCAGGTGTGCCAGACCCGGCGTTCAGCAGAGAGGCTGCAGTTGCTGAATGGATACATGATCTGCAGAGATTCCCAGCTTTTGCCAAACAAAGCTTTGTGTGTAATTCTGGGTAGCTCAGAAGCCGCCTGGATGGAAAAGCCTTTGGCAGGATCCATGTCAGATGGGCAGCCCTGGGCTCCCTCAGCCCCTGAGCTTCCCCATCATATTCTGGATTGGTCTTGGCAAGGTCTCCAGCGATCTCTGTTCCTTTTTTCTTCTTTATTTCTTTAAGCTTAGGAAAAAGCTGCTGCCAGTGCATTCAACAAAGCCCTGTCAGCCAGTCTGCCTTGCTGTGGAATATTAGCAAACAAGCACTTATAGTAACACAGCCAAGTTTAACAAGATCTCCACTTATTATCCTGTCATTTTTGGTGGGAGAATATGGCATTGCTGTCAGATCCATCTGTTCAGTGCACAGCCCATGCATAGAAATCACCTTGTCTCACACATGGGGAAAGACTGGGGAGAAATCTGAAGGTAAGAGTGAAAGACGAATTAAAGATCTGTTAATAAACAGTGAGAACTCAATTAAGATAATTGACTGTCTGAGAGCAGCCAGGGTCTGTTCTGGTGTGGAGGGGGTGAAACTTCTGTCTCTCTGGCCCAACACAAACAGGATTTGTTGCACAGACCGAATGTTATCCACAGCTTGGATCACCACAAAGTGATACAGACAGGAGGCACAAGAGCATTGCTGGAAAACGCCATGGAAGGAAAGCCTCTAAGAAGGTATCAATTTAAACATATTTTTTTCAAAAAACAACAAATTAACCTGATCACTTGCCACAAAAAACACGGCTGGTGTAGCAGGAGTTACTTCCTTGGAAGAAGTGGAAATGGAATGAAAAAACTAACAAATGCTAGAGAAGCTTCAAGGGACAAATATATATCCCTAACAATATTCCATTACTGTTTATCCTTTTACATATAAGAGGTTGAAGGAAAGTCGGTGGGCAAGAGAACAGCTGGTGGAATGATTTCCTCAAGAAAAGCAGGAGGCTGCCATTGGATTCTGCTGGGGGTGACAACCGTGAGCTCTAAGGGGTTGTGTTCCTGTCCCTCCTGCAGAGGAGATGCCTCAGGAAAAGTAACTGGGAAATCCAGACTGGAGATCATATTCCAGTTCTCACCAATCAATCAATAATGGTTTGACTAACTCTAAAACCATCTCAATAAACAATGAATATAAACCCATTCAGCAACTGCAGCCTCTGGCCTGCTGAGCCTGGGAAGGCTTTGGTGGATCAGCACCCCAGGACTGCCACCACTCCCCACAATTCTTTCACTTGATAACAAATGACAACCCATGGGATGTGTACGGCAAACAACTCAGAATTTGGGTCTAATTTAGATTATTATATGCCTCAAACAAAATACATGGAGTTACTCCTTGTTTAAAGCTTCCCCTCCGAGCAGCACTGGGCCTTGCTGTGTGAATTCCTCCTGCTTTCAGCATCTCCATTACGTGCAGCAGGAGGTGCAGCCAAAACCATCCCAGAGAGAGAGGAACCATTTCCTCTGGCTCTGGACTGAATCCCTCCGCACCATTCCCAGCACAGACCTACAGCAGAGCAGGGCCTGCTGGCCTGATGATGGACGAGCCTGAGTTACTGGCTAAAGAAACACCTCCTTTGGGTCAAAACAAGGGCTTTTCTGCAAGGAAATCAAAGGGACAATTCCTGGACGTGTGTGCATCAGCCCTTTTCCCTCGCTCCTGCTGTCTGTCCAGCAGCATTCCTGCTGCAAGGCTGGCTCAGCTCTGTGCCTGGAACAGGGGCCAGAGGAGCTGCTGAGGATTTATCTTTCCAATTAAAAACTCTATTGATTGGTAAATCTTGGTTTCTCTGATGAAAGCACATACTGGCTTCAGGAAATGCTGAAAGATGAAATCCTCTGCAGTTTGGATGGGGAAGGATCCCACTGCAACCAGGGCCTCACAGCTTCCAAACCTGACACATGCTTTAAACCACACTTTGATCTCTGGTGCCTTTGGAACAGCTTCAGATGGACCAAGTCTGAACAAGCAGACAAGAAACAGACCCCAGCCCAGCACGCCCCTGGGGAAACTCCACCCACTGCACCAGTTACACTGGGTGCACACTGTCTGAAGCACCCAAATTTAGCACTCAGTTGTGTTCCCTCACCCTGCTGAACTCTGCTCTGCAAGAGCATCCTCTTGGATGCAGCTGAATTTTCACATCACTGAAAAAATGTTACCAGTGCTGGAAATAAGGAAGCCAAATTAACACCACTTGCAGCACTCTGCAACTCTCCATATTCTGTTCTCTGAGCAGTGTTAATTTGCAGAACTCCACTGAATTT
Source organism: Mohoua ochrocephala (assembly GCA_013398855.1). Classification (NCBI taxonomy): domain Eukaryota; kingdom Metazoa; phylum Chordata; class Aves; order Passeriformes; family Acanthizidae; genus Mohoua; species Mohoua ochrocephala. The sequence continues at coordinate 81,654 of VZTA01028163.1, read as the reverse complement.
AAAAGTATCACTTTAGACAAACACATCTTTAACTGAAATAAGATTTTGACTATAAATGTTTAAGACCTGAAACACTAAATTAAAGGATCCACTTTAAAGAGCTTGCAAGTTAAATGAGTGCTTGAAAACTCAGCACGAATTAATCATCTGCTTTCAGACATCTGTTTCACTTAAAAATGTGCTTCCTTAAGTCTATTACTCCTTCAAATGGGATCACATAAATACTGTCTGGCTGCCCTGGCGAGCTGCAGTCTCTCCCCAGCTGCACTTTAACCACCCACCCAAGCAATGCCAGCGGACCAGGGCCAGAGCGAGCAGCAGCCCCAGGGAAACCAGTGCCACACCAAGGCCCTGGAGTGTGTCTGACTCGGTGCTCCAGCCCCGTGCTGGTCCCAATGGGACACTGCCAATCCCACACAGGGCTGCAGCAGTGTTCCACCCCAGCTGGGGGCTTCTCCGGGAACCTTCTGCTCCTCCTGCCACCCAGTGAGGTGGGTCCTCAAGGAAGGAGGTCACAGCCCTCTCTCACAGGTACAAGGCTGTGATCCCACACCCAAAGTTTTGGGCAGTCAGACACCAGAGTTCCCAGCCCTGGTGTCACTTTGTACATGGCTGCATTCCTGTGTGCTGGGATTAGATCAGAGAGCAGTGGAGTTTGGAAAAGACCTCACTGGTTTGAATACAAAGGAACCATTTCCGTGTCATTATGAAGCCTGACGTGGAAGTTCACATTTATTTTAAATGCACCCACCAGGAAAAATGGGATTTATCTTTATTTGCAAGTGCCTAGCCAAGCAACCAGTGAAATCCAGGCCGTTCAGAACCTCAAACTCCCTTTTCACCATCCTTTCCTGTGCCTTCATTGCACACATACACACAGAACCAAAGCAGCAAATCCATGTGGCTCCACCTGCAGAAAGGCTGGGGAGCTCCTCAGGCTGGAGCTGGACCCTCCAAACGCTGCTGGGACTGCAGCAGTGCCAGGGCAAAGACAAGGCTCTGCTGCACAGGGTTTTCAGGTTAGAACCCCAACTGTTCCTAAAGCAAGGACTAACAAAGCCCTGCACCAGCTCCAGCTGCTCTCCCTCACTCCCTGCCTCCCCTCCACAGCCCCACACAAACACAGCCGTGTCCATCTGCGGGGCCAGCGCTGTGAGCAGAGACAAGGGAGGGCCAGGTACCTCAGCTGCACCTGGACTGCAAACTCTCCTGCTTTTGTCCACAGCTAGACTAAAGCCACATGCCAAAGAAGGTATTTCCACTTCCATGGCTTTCTACACGCACAAAATTCCACCTCAACTAGGCCAGCCAGGCACTGTGCATTTTAATTTCTTTCTGTCTCAACCAATACAGGACTTTGAAAGATAATCTCTGGTAGAAATTCAATTTATTTCTCCTCCTGCACGTCTAAGCAGATCTGTAATCAGTGTAATCACTCTGCCACTGTCTCGTGTGAGACTGAGGGTCCTGCACATGATTTTCCCTGTTGCAAACAGGAACAGCATTAAAATCTTATCAAAACAAATCCAAATGAGCATCAGGCCAAGAAGGAAACTGACCCAACATGCTCCTGGGTGAAAATCTGGCTGTTCTTTCATGAAATGTTTTATTCTTACATAGCTTAATCTTATTTAAGATGCGAATGGGACACTCAGGATGAAAGCCCCCCTACCAAAGCATCAGCATAGGGGCTCCTGTGCCAGGAGTGAGGGATGTGGAATGGCTCCCTCACACCTGGAACATTCTGTACCACTGTTTAAAGCAGGGGCAGTTGATATTCCAGTAAACAATCACATAAATGTAACTGGAGACTCTTTCTGGTTTTGAATTAGAAAATATATGATTTCTCAAAAGTAATATTCCAAACCCATCTGTTCTCTGCAGATTCTTGAGCAGCTTAATTTATGCCTCCTTTCATGAATTAGCAAAGCAATTTAAGCCTGCTAACCCAGGATGTGAGCCACTAGCCTTTCGTAGGCAAAAGCAATTGTTCATTCTGTGTCGGTGCAGATTCCACACCAAAAAAGCCTTCCCTAGATGGATTTTCAACAAGCTGCAGCCTTGTTCAGACAGTTTAATTAATTTTGGGAGAGGACTAAAATTGAATGGCCTTATAGATGTCTGAACTGCAGACTGCTGGTCCGTTCCACCCGTGTGTCTAAAACCCCTGGCTCCATACGATGCTGCCTGCAATCCACACACCAGATGTTCCCAGGGTTTGAAGGAGGAGTTCTGGAAGTGCTGAATTTCTGAACTCAGTGTCCCTTCAGGTGATGATCCAGGGCATAGAGCTGGAGGAGGAGGCATCTGCAGTCCTCCCAAAGTGTCCCATTCCCACCGAGTTTCGGAGGTGCTGCACAGAGCATGTCACCTCCAGGCTGGATTTTCTGGGACCCCAAATCGCTCCTGCAGCACCAACTCACAGCGACACAAACATTTCTGACCCAGAGCGTCCCACGCCAGCCCGGGGCTGGTGTCACCAGTACTCACCAGTAACACCACATCACCTGGGCACGGGAGGATCAGCAGCGTGGTTCAGGTATCCCAGGAAAGCTTCATGGCAGGAACATCCCCCCGGAGCAGCTGGATTGGCAGCAGGTACATTTGTTTATGTTGCTTCCACTCCATGAAAAAAAATGAAGCTTGTTGATTTAAACTAAAAACTGAAGAAATATTATATATTTTTATATATATATATATGTGTAAAGATTATAGAAATCTTGAATAGACATAAAATCCATTGGAATTGAGACTATAACCTGGTACAGAATGCACTAAATCTCCCTTAAAATAATGGGTTTACAGCAAGTGACTTCACTGGAGAGTGACATCTGCCCATCTCCAGTTCACCTTAGCCTCCCAATTAGCACAGAGAAAACTACAAATTCATCAAATAAATGGTGCCTTTAGCTTTCTGCTCCATCTTTTGTCCTTGCCCTACATTTCTACTATTTGCAAGGTCCAGATTCAGAGCAATATGGAGAGTTCTAAGCAAAGGATAAATTACTGTTTATACAGACTCTGATCTGAAAAAGAAACTTAAATTTTGAGGTTTCAACATCTTTATCCATTTATAGGCCAGTTCCCAATCCTGTAGAACCTGGAGCACATATTTAACAGTAGGCCCAGAACAGCCCCCGTGGCTGTGGGGGTCTGACCCCTCCCTGACCTGGCCCCAGGAGGAATCTTCACCTGCCTGTGCTGCAAGGACAGCACAGACTCAGCTCCTCTGCATCTCAGGTTCTTCCTTGCAGGCTCTGAATGACCTCCATTTCTAGCAAATTAAGAGAGAGATGGTCAAATTATTATCTTGTAGACACCCGGTGCACTTGCTTTAATACAAAATACTAAATTTAATCCAAATGCATTATATGTGCAAAACAATACATGTGTTAAAACACCTATTTAAGGACCAAATCCAATTCTAAATACAACCTATTGAAATTTAAGCTCTGCAGACTGAAACCTCCCTGTTTCACCATCGCCTTCGCAAACAGACACAAGAATGGTCTCTCCTCAGTGCTCCGTGTGCAGGCCAAACTGCAGAGCCCTGGAGAGCAGGGCTCCCAGTGGGAGCTGGCACAAGCACCCTCTGCACCTGTGGGACATCCCAGCAAGGCTGGGAACTCCCTGGATCCTCTGGCTCCAGTTCCTCCAGGCTCAGAGGGCCCAGCCCCGAGTGCTGAGGAGGTTTGGCACAGCCCAGTGCTACACCACCAAAACCAAACTGGTGCAAGCGAAACAGAGTTTGAATCTCAGCGAGACGAGGGGAAAACCCCACAAGCACCAACTCCAGTGGGACAGTAAAAACCTCTGAGGCTGATGTGCCTTTGGCTTCACCCACACTACAGAAACTCTGCCCTGCTCCCTTAGCCAAATGTCACTGTCACACACAGAACCGTCCCCATCTGGATTAACTTCTAAAATTAAGAGGCGAGTGCAAGAGATTATGTGATAAAACACTGCTGCAATAATCTATCCTGACCTCCTGCAAGCATCGTACAATTTTTCTAAATTAATTCCAATTAAAGCAAGTTTTTTCACCCCCCTCAGTGGAGATCTTCTCCTTTGCTTCCTTACAAGGCACTTTTACGTGGCTTCAGTCACACCTCCCAAACTGCATCCTGGGTATGAGACATAAATTCAGGTCCAAGGCTTAAGGGATTAATCCAGTGTCTGGTTCTGTTCCTCCATGGAAAAATGCTTTTTGTTTAGAAAACCCACTGTTCTCTCCCAAATGATAACACAGCCACTCTGCTGTGTTAGAGCCTGAGTGGAACAGTCAGACAAACTCAAATGTGGCTCCTGATGCAGAAGAGAGACCAGAGCCCAGCTGCCATCTCCAGCCAAGAACCACCGTGTGAAATGAAGGATCTTCCCTTCCTGCATCTGCTGCCAAGACAGATGTGTGCCGTCACTAACTGCTGCTGGATTCAGCGCCAATCTATTTGCTGAATGGATCTTTTTCAGAAAACATGTAACCAAGTGCTTAAAAATCTATTTTAATGATGTTTTCAAGAATAATAATACTCTGCATTACAAAAGAAAGAGGTAAAAGGTACGTCTTTGACATATCAGAAAAACTTACAGCAAAGGCAAAGAATATCTTCCAACCAAAATAAAGCTATGTTGTTCCCTACAGGGAAGCTTCAGGTGTCTGAGATTCCTTCACCCAATTCACTTGCAGCCTTCATAGAAAAAGGTGAACAGTCAAAACAGTCACTCTACCATGTCAGCTTTAAATATTCCACTGACTGTTGACAATTTAGCAATAAAATTACCAATATACAGAAAATGGATCTGCTGTACCGAAGCTACTCACACAACCGACAGCAAAAATACATAACAAAATTAAGCAGAAGTTAAGTGTTTTCATTCATAAAAGCAGAATTACTCCCACATTCCACTCTGTCCCAAATCAGCATTCAACACAGTAACCAAAAAGGAAGACAACTGTTGTCGTACTCTGTAGAGAGGGCAGAAGACAAATCTACACATGACTCACAAAGTTGGACTAACCCTAATTCTACAAACCATTTGCTGTAGAATCACAGTTCATACATGAAAACATGTAAAATTAATCATAACAATTCAGAACAAGTGATGCTAACGAAGGGTCGCTGCCTGTTGGGCAGAACAAGCCCCAGTCCAGCATTCCGGACACCACAGTGCTTTGGAGAATCCTCACAAAAGGCCAAAAGTGATCACCAAAAGTGTTTTTCCAAGCAGGAGGACAAGATACAAGGAAACCAGTATTGCCTTCAGTGCAATGTCAGGCTCTGGAGCACAGCATTACAGACACAGAATGCTACAAATGCACAAAGGGCCCCCGACTCCGCCAGGTCTGGCACAAAGGAGCGCAGCCCCATGGACGGAGGGCGGTTCCTGCTTCCCTCAGCTCTGACGGGAAGGGGCGCGATAAATCACCACTGATTCACGGGTATGAAATTGCATTTTGAAATAACTTAACCCCTCCAAACGGCTCCTCGCTGGCCCCCTTCGCTGCAGCGCAGGCCGTACCTCGGCACTCTCTACAGCCTGAGGAGGAAATAGATCTCGGGCTGGTCCTGGGCGCCGGGCGGCAGCGGCAGGCCGGGCCCGTGCCCGCAGAGCCCGTCCCCACAGCCGTGCTGCAGGGCGGAGCAGGCGCCCTCGGGCACCCCCCGGCGCTCCCCGGGGCAGCCGTGCAGGTAGCGGGCGATGTAGGAGCCGGTGGAGTG
>VZTA01028163.1:30990-75926 GCA_013398855.1 Mohoua ochrocephala | reverse complement strand
CGCCTCCTGCCGCTCCCGGGCGCGGCTGGCGATGTTCCGCACCCGGCTCTGGCTCCGGGACGACAGCTTCCTCACCAGGGCCCGGGGGCAGTCCTCGTCCATCTGCCTGGAGCACAGGGACTCCCGGCTGTCCTCCTGCTCCAGGGACAGCAGCTTCCGCAGCTGCACGGTCAGCGCGTCCGTCGAGTGCGGCCTCACGCCCTGCATGGCGGCCACTTTCCTGTCCCTCAGGCCGGAGGAGATGAAGCTCCTGCTGATGTACTGATACTTACTCTCAAAGTTGCAGGAAATGTCCTCCGAGGTCAGGTCTCCCAGGCTCTTGGACTTGCAGGGGCTGCTCTGCTGGATGGCCGGGTGCGGGGGGAACGGCAGAGCCCCCGGGAGCAGCGGGCAGGCCGAGCTGAGCTGGGGGGCACGCCCTGCCTCCCTGTGCTTCTCTGAGTGCTGCTGACACAGAAACCCGACGTTCTCACCCGTGGGGAAAGGGAGCTGGCTCCCTGCAGTCCTGAAGGTCTCGGAGCAGTGCCGGGCAGCAGCACAGAGCCCGGCAGTGGTGCTGCTCCCGGGGGTGCTGTCACCGCCGTGCCCAGGGTCCTGCTTCTGCCTCAGTCTCAGAGGAGAAGCCAGCTGGCTCATGTCCTCCCGTCTGTACTCACAGGCAGTCACCAGGAGCTCCTGGGGGTCACCGTCCACCTCCACCAGACTGCTGCTGTCCGAGTTTTGCCCGGTGGCAGGGGGCCCCCCCAGCGCCTCCTCAAAGATGAGGCTGCTGGAACCAAAAGAACTGGCACACTCGGGGCCTTCCCAGCTCGGTCCAGATTTTGTACCGCAATTCCTTTTGGGATTTGCATTTAGCATAGAGAGGGATGAAGAACAAGGAGAGCCGGGCAAGTTATTATCTAGACTATTTAGTCTTTTCTTGCACACTGTTTCCCTGTGGCTGTTACATTCAGAAGCTGGAGATGCCTCGTGGATAATTGTGTACGTGGAATACTCTGCATCCTCCAGGCTGGAGAACACGGCTGTATCCGGAGTGGAGAATAAAGGGGATTTGTTGGATTTTGCGGGAGCGAAGTTGTGCCTGCAGGGGCTGCTCAGGTCTGCAGCAAACACATGTGGGAGTGCAGCCCCCAGCCTGGGGGTCTGGCTGCTGCTGCCATGGGGGCTGGAGACAGGGGGAAGGGGGGTTTGGTCATCTGTGCCATCGAGCTGCCCGATGAGAGCGGACACGGCGCTGTCCAGCTCGCTCTCCGTCGAGAGAGAGACTTCATCAATGAGGTGAGAAATGTCACTGTCCTGCAGGGCCACTGTGGAGTGCCAGTCAGGGCCCTCAGAGCACACCGCAGAAGAAATATCAGTCAGGGAAAGAGGTGCTGCAGTGCTTTTCTTCATGTCGTATTTGTGATTCTCCACCTCTGCTTTCTGAGAAAGAGAAGTCCCCGTGAGAGTCATTTTCCCTTCCTTAGACCCGTTTGTGTCATCTTCCTTTTTACTGTCTGCACAGCTTTCGTGGTGTGATTTTTCTGTGGGCAGTTCAGAGTCAGAGTCCTGCATTAGTGGGACAGTTCCATCAGAAAGATTATTCTCCTGATAGTCCACGAGGTGATTTGCTTGAGCTACACCATTTGGAAAAATCAAATGTTCGGGTTGCTCCTGTGGAGGTGGTACTAAAGAGTCAGCTGTAGAATCCCTCTGGTCATTGTCCTCCTTGAACTGAGATGCTAAATTTGCAGCATTTGCCTTTTGCTCCGAACATGGAAGAACCAATTCTCTCAAGCTCGTTTCCTTCCCGTTTGTATTGTCATCGCTGTTGGCTAAATTAAATGAGAAACATATTAGTGGCATACAAGACTCTGCTACTGTCTATCAACAGCTATTTTGTCCTTAGACAGACAAATGGAGAACGCAAAACCGGGTACAGTTGTGACAGAACTTAATCATGGGGTTGTGCAGGTTTAGTACAAATTATCTGAGTGATATGAGTAAATGGAAAAATACAACTGCAGGCACTTCATTGAAACTTCCTTGGAATGTCTATTACATCAAGCAGGTGATGTAATATTTGTTGTAAGTAATGTTAATGAGGTACCACATCATAGCTTGCACGTGGCATTACCTTCAGCTGTGTTCCTAGTCACATTTGTACTATAAAGAAGCGTGGCAATAAAGACAGAACAAAACAGCTCTGTTAAAACACACAACACTTGGAAACAAGAGGCATGCTTCAAGCTGAGTCAAAAGCATCGAGGAGACGGACTCCAGAGTGGTTTATACACGTGGTTACTGCAAAGTGTTACAATACAAGGATTTCATTTGGATCTTCTACCAGCAAGCAGCATTCACAAGGGCAAGGGTTTGAACTCCTCGAGAAACACATATTGGATGTTTTCTCCACCAAATCCTCTTGTCTTTCTATGCCAGATCTGAGCTCTGGGACTCGCTCCTTTGGAGATTTAATTAAGCAGGGACCATAGAAGTAAACTTGGCATAACAGATACTGTTATTAAGGCTTGCTAGAAATCAGGTACTCTTGGAAGAAGCAAGGGGAGCCCTGACCGTTCACTGGCAGCGATTGAACCCCTCGGTGGAGTAGGGGCTGCTGCTAATGAACATGGCATTAGATGCCCATCTCCAAAATCTGGACAGTTCCCAGGCTTTCCAGTGCTCCAAGAGAAGGGTGGAAGAGATGCACATTTCTTTGATTTGCAGATTTATTTTTTCTGTAAAGAACGGAGGAGAACACAGACAGCACCCTGTCCCCTTGGCATAGCTGCAGAGCAGCGGAGACATGTTCAGCCCGAGCATTTTAGCAAGAGAGATCTCTTTGGGACAGCCTCTTCCACAGGGATGCGAACCAAGCCTTACAGAGACTCTAAGAGACAGGATGCACCCCTCTCACAGTTAGAAGGGGCAGGATTCAACCCTATGACAGCTTTTTAGATCACCTCCCAGGCCCTGTGCTTTTGGCAAAAGGGTCCTTTGCTGGAAGTGAGTATCTGTGACCTCCAAAAAGTGTGGAAGTTCCTTTGTCTGTAGCACCCTTGGGAAGAAACACCCAGGAAACTGCTAGAGCTGCTGTGATGAATGGCTGAACTGTATCATCTTCACATCTAATCCGTGTGCCTGGTTTGCAGAGCAGACACCTCTCCAGGTGTCACCTATGTAAGGGGCTGATCAAATCCTAAAGAGATGCGATTTAGCCCACTGCCTCCTCCTCGAGTTGAGTAAAACTACTCGCACAGAGGCTGCAGCACTAATCCTTTTGAACACACTATTTCAACTTGCTACGCCAAAAGTAATTTTGGAAGCCTCTTACCAGATGTGTTTTCCTCTCCCTTGGCCTCCTGGGCAGCGTCCTCTGCTGGGCAGGGCAGCTCTACCATGAGGAATCTGTCCACGGGCATGGACGCGGGACGCGCCTGCAAGCTCCGGTTCGGCCGCCGGACCACCCCTTCCTTGTCCTTCAGGTCTGCTGGCTCAGAGGCGCTGTCCTTCATCTCGGCAGCTTCCAGGAAGCCCATCTTGCTCTTCTTCCTGCCCTTGGCCGGGGCGCTGGCCGTGCGCCGCAGGATGCGCTCGCCGATGGAGCGCTTCCGCACGTGGTGCCCGCCGGCCTCGGCAGCGCCCGCCTTGGGCGCCTTGGAGAACAGCCCTCGGAGGCCGATCAGCTGCTTGCTCTGCAAGGAAACACCAGCAGAGCCCGGGCTGAGCTCACACTCACCCGCAGGGAGCACGAGGCAAAGAGCTGCTCTCGCAGGGCTTATGAGCGATGATGACAAAGTTCAAAACGCAGCAAAGCAAAAATTCACACCAAGCCACTCACATCTACTCTGACCAAGGAGCTCCCAGCACAGGTCCCCATGGATTCATGCATGCCTGGCTTTCTCCTCATTAGGATGGCAGCCTGCCACAGTTACCAGAGAGCTTTGCCCAGTCTCCTAATGGGAGCTGACAAGGCTCTAGGAAGTGCACGCGGTGACAGGCTGCACATTAACGTGGAGGTTTATATGCATGGGCTTCATCAAAGCAATATTCAGATGCTTCAGAGCCTGCATGGAGTGGTGCAAGTTTGGCAGTTGCAGATCATGCGACTGGGAACCACTGGCAAGTCTGTGCCCAGCAAGTGCAAAGTGCATGCTCATGAGCTCTACCTTGGTGGCTCCTAGAAAGTGCATTATTGTGTAACTGGGATTGAGGATTAAAGGGCTCCACTGAAAGGCAAAAAGAAATGCAAATCCATTTGGCTCATGTTTTCAAGACTGCCACACAAGCAAATAGCTAACAGTGCATCAGCTGTAACTAGAACCGCTCTACAGCAAAGCTTTTAAAACTATTTACTAGTTTAATCTAAGTGTCCCCCAGGAACTGACCAGGTCTCACTCGTGGGTGCAAACTCAGCCAATTAGAAACAACAGGGCAGCCCATCCTTCACTCAGAGCAGCCTCAGGTGAACAGACCCAGCGACAGAGATCGAATCCCAGTGGGTGTCCCCTCCTGCTCCTCCTGCCTCCCCTCTGGAGTTACTCTCTTACTCTCTGCTGGTTTTCTTGAGCGTGTTTGTTCTTACACGAGCAGCAGCCAGACAGGCCCCTGCAAACCCTCCCCAAGGGATGTGATTTCACACATGTGCCCAGATGTGCAAATATCAATACATGGGACCCCATCCAGTGATCTCATGGGATCAGGGAGGAGAAAGGAAGTGGAGCTGGGAGAGGATTTGGACAAGAGCAAACCTCAGCCCTGGGCCTTTCTCTCTGCTGTTCTCCTGAGCTTTCTGTGGGTGCTGCACAACTTGGGGTCCGTGTTTGTCATGACATTCTCTGTATCCTCTCAGAAGGCACAAAGACTGAGGCCTGAGTGTCTGCTGCAACCTCAAACCTCACAAAGGTCAGGTTTTTTGTGGGTTTTTGTGTTTATCTTCGTTTCTTAAATCACTGCAAAAGTGCTGTTCTACTTTAGCATCCTGCTGAACATGGCCTTAATTTCTTTGTGCTGCCTATCTGCAAATGGGAACAGCTCAGGAAGGCAGCTGAAAACACAGAAGCAGCACTGTGCTTTCACTTTCACTTTAAAAACATTCTAAAATTAGCAAACTTGCAGAAAGGCAAAATATATGCACTGAAACCTAAAATTAAATTACCTTAATTTAAGTTAATTCAATTAGCTGCTAAAAATAGCTTGTCAAATACCATGTTCTGGTGCAGTTACAGTTCTCAAGATCTACTTCCGAAATAAGACCAGTTTAGCACACTGAAGAAATGTACTTCCTGTACCTGGACAAGATAATTGTTAGGTGCCAGCAGTGAGAACATCTGTAAGTGTGTGCACACCAGGAGTGGAGTCACGGTGTGGTGGAACCCCCCCACACACTCCGAGCCTCCTGGGCACTCCAGCACAAACCCTGAGAGGTTCTGGGGTATATTTAAATCCATGTTTAGCAGAAGGAAGATGTAAATTTCCAGCTGTACCTACCTTCCCATAGGTCTCATTAATGATTATATGAACAAAGATGGAAGCTTCTGTCAGCCCCTCTAAATACACGTGGCGATAGCCTGGGGAAACAGAAATAGAAATATTTCCACACAAACCACCACCAAGAACCAGCAGTTGGCATTTTATGCCCAGCTAGCAATGACTGTCTGTAAAAGTGATGTATACACAGGAAGCCACCTTGTGCCTTTAGTAAACCTCTCTGGTGTTCTCACAGGTTTTCCAAGCCCCCACTATAAATTGCATCCAAGTTATAAAAACACACCAGCAGGAATTTCCAAAAGCACAGACAAGCAAACTCCTTTGAGGAATGGTGCATAAGGCACCCCAAGAGAACACAAGGGCTGTCCAAGCTTCACATGAAGTCACAGAGATAAACATTTATAAAATCTATCATCTCGTGCTGGTAACGTCCTCCTTGGGTTCAAAGGTGGATTTCCATGCCCAGGAGAACAGGGGGACTCACCAGGCACGAGGCTGCTGAAGGCCACAGTTCTCTGCCCCACGAAGTCTCTCCCGATGGGATCGTGGTCCCAGACAAGAAACCGCACCAGGGCAATTTCGGGCATGTGGATGGTGAAGGTGAGGGTCTCCTCCCAAACAGGATTGAACCCTGCCAGGCAAACAGGACACACTCTGGGAAACCAGTCCATGGCGAGTGCTCGCCTCAGTTCCCAAGAGGCACTGGACACAAGCAGCAGCAGCAGCAATGAAAATTCCGTCGTGTCAGTCATTAAATGTTACATATCTGCCCCTAGGACTGCTTTAAAAACAAAATGGGTCTGCCTGGGAGCTGGCAGGGACAGCCAGGCACGCTGCTGCTTGGAGGCACTGAGATAGTTACAGATACAGGCACAGAGAGATTTGGAACTTCTGCATAAAGGAGATTTACAATTCCATTAAAAGACAATGTGGGGAACAACTCCTGCCCTTCACCTCTAACTTGTTTGTCTCCCCACAGCAGAAATTCTCTCTGGGAAGCAGAAATAATTTGTTAAAATACAATCATTTGATTTCATCAGATAAGATGCTTTGCAATTTAGAAAGCAACAAGAGACACTGAATCATTTATAATTATTTCATATTTTACTCAAAGAAATCACTTAGATTATCTTACCATTGTCGTCCACCACCCTGGTCTGATCTTTACAGCAGTCAACAGGTAACCCAATGATCTCCACCTCAACAAAGGGATCTATTATCTGGTTTTCAAAAACAGAGTATTTTAAAAACAAGCCAGGGATACAAATGAAGGTGATTTTTTAAAAAATTAATGGGGAGAGTTGATTTAAATTCATGTGAGAATTCAAACCCCTTTGATTGACATGAATTTTCAGGCAGCACTATCATGGGAATTGGTTCCATGGTTTGTATCAAGAGCTAGGAGACAGCTCTGAGTAATTTTCATAAAAGTCACCCTTTAAAATACAAACCAAATCAGTTCTTAAATATCACGAGTAGGATACAGGCTGGGGGAAACGTAGTATTTAGTGACCAAAAGCTTGACAATGTCTGAAATTCACTGGTGTGTTTGAATAAGAAGGTTTGAGTCACACACTGCTGTGTCACTCCAGGAGCTCCCGTGGAAGCACCTGCTGGGACCAGAGCATCTCACCTCTCCTCTGTCCCCCAGCATTGAGTCAGGAGGCTTGGGGAGCTGCTGCCCACTGATGATCTTGAGAATAAGCTGCTTCTTAGGACTGGCAGGAAGCGGGTCAGCAGAGTAGGGGTTGAATGTGCCTAAAAGATGGCAAGAATGAGAGTGTAAGGAAAAAGAAACACACAATAAATATCTCACCCCAAGACACACACAGACACACAAATTCAGTCAGAAATAAGAAACTATAAAATTACTGAACAGCTGCTTCATACTCAAAATTCTCCTCCTCTTTCTTACAACCTTTTCTGAGCTGAGCAGCCCTTGTTTATGTGATTCCAAGACAGAGCTGGGCCAAGCCCTGGATACTTGCTCCTGGGCCACTGCAGAGTTTTTTCTACTTTCTTGCAGCTGGTCAGCTGGTCATCCTAGGACCCCTTTTTCTTCTTTTCAACACGTGTTAATGAGACAAAGACCTCAAAATATACATATATATATGATCACAGTAAGAGATTGCACACTAGTACAAATCTAAGAGCTATGAGTGCATGGAAATGTGGAAGATTCTATATTTGTTTGCAATTTCCTTCCTTGTGCCTTCACTGTGAAGGACACTTTGTGAAAGGCCTGGCACTTAGAGTGATAACTGCGCTGGAACCTTACCTTTGCACATCTGCTGAGGTTTGAGCACATAGCCACAGTTGCCATTTACCCTGAATTTTGCTTCATTTAACTGCATCACACGTCCCTCAGACTGGTAGTTCAGGGCCACTGAAAGAGAGGAGTTGGGTGTCATTAACAGACAGTGTTACTTAGCACGTACACACCGAAAGGGAAGGAAGGCTTTCCAGCTCCTACCTAGCTGGCAGCCCACGTTCCAGTAAGGAACAGGGTTGAAGTTGCTGGAGTCGATCCGATAGGCCGAGGGATAGACCCTGGTCAGCTGCCTCTGGTTGTAAAGCATGAACTGCTCAGCCTTCTGCTGCACGGCCTGGTGGGCTCTGGTCTCACTGAAGGACAGCACGTTCCCCGTGGAGCCTGTGTGCCACGGAGCAACCGACAGACAGGTGACAAACAATCCCAGGGCACGGGGCCTGAGCCCACACCTCGTTACCTGGGACTCACTGAGGGCAACGTGAGATTTAGTCCAGTGTTACAAGGATAGATTGTCTTGTCTTACACAAATCGTGCAACTGAAGGGCACCAGCTCCCCCTTCCACGAGGGTCTGTCGTTCTCCCCCCAAGTCTGCAGGCTTGAAAGGAAAGCCAAGCAAGAGCTCCAGCTGAAGAGCCCAAGCTCAAGAACTCCTGCTGGGGCCTTTCCTCCTGCAGACCCCTGGAGGTGATGGCTCTGGGGAACCTACAGCAAAATCCTCTGCTGGCAGCAGGGGCAGAGGAGTCACTGCTGGGGAGGGAGTGCCCCGCTGGGCCCTGGCCTTGCCCTCGTGCCACACCTACAACAGCACTCTGCCCCCTCCTCTCTCACGAGTGACAAGGGACGTGCCAGTCCTGTGCCACACCACCAGCAGCACTCTGCCCCCTCCTCTCTCACGAGTGACAAGGGACGTGCCAGTCCTGTGCCACACCACCAGCAGCACTCTGCCCCCTCCTCTCTCACGAGTGACAAGGGACGTGCCAGCCCTGTGCCAGCCCCGTACCGTCATCCACGATGTCCTGGGCTGCCACGGAGTTGGTGTACACCACCAGGTCAGACAGGGCCCGGCACAGCTTCACTGTCTTCCTGCGGCGGGCCAGCCTGCGGGGTTAAACCAAACAAAAATGGGCACTTGCAGTACTGAAGGTATATTTCAATCCCCTTTCTGTTGTTTTCAATCCCCCTTTCTGTTGTTTTCAACAGAGAAGTGAACAATTGTGAGCAGGGAACCACGTGTGGCAAACCTCCTCTGAGAGGGTTCTGGGATGACTGCTCCCTCTACCTCCACAGCCCATCCACACAAACAAAATCTGTCATTTAAAACATAATGAAATAGCTGCACCATGGCTGTTCCAGACAAAGCCAAGGAGCATTTCAGTGACAGCAGACACGTTCTCAGTGGCACTATTTGGATAGCTTTCTCTTTCCCTGCTCAGATGCAGTGAAGTTGCCTGGGCTGTGATGCACCTTCTCTAAGCAGCACGGTTTGCTCTGAGCACTGTTTGCAGCGGGTGAAGTGGGGCCTGGCCTCTCTCTGTGAGCAGTTCCTGTCACACTTCTCTGCAGTTTCAGGGTAATTGCTGCCTGCAGCCTGTGACAGGTGACACAGCCAAAGCTCCGGGCTCGCAGCACAGCCACCCCACAGCAGTGTCACGTGTGGGACACACCATAGGTGACGTGCACGACACGCGTGGCACGTGCCCTGCTCTGGCACGGCCTCACACTGATGGCAGCGAGCAGCCCGTGGCTTTACCTGAGGGGTCCCAGCTCACCTGTGGGGCTGCCCCGGCTCCTTCCCAGGAGGGTGCTGCTGGCTGTCCTCGTCGTCCGAGGCACTGTGGGCTTTGGCTGCTGCCTTTGCAGCTTTCTGTGGGGAAAGAGCCAAGGGGGCCGGGTCAGTCAGGGCTCCAGACACACCCGTTCCTGTGGCTGCTGTTGGGCAGGAGGGCGAGCTGGGTTTGCAGCTCCCGGGGACAGAACCGACCCTGGGGCTGGGCCAGCAGAGTTTCCCTGCTGTGGAGAAGGAAAGCCAGCACAGAGCACCGCTCCACCCCACAGCAGGGACCCACGCTGCAGCCTGGGCAGCTCTGGGTGCTGGCCAGCCCAGCCAGGCCTCGCAGCGTTCCTTCTGCCACGGTCCATCCAGCACAGGCCATGTGTGCTTCGTGCCTGCCCTGCTCCCTCCCAGCACGAGGGGACAACAGTGGCTGCAGGGCACTGCTCCTGCTGAAATCCCAGTGGTTGTGTCATATTTAACAAACAGCAACACACAGCAGGGTCTAAACACGCAGAGCACTGCTTCTGCCCACCTGCGCTTCCCCCCCGCTTAGAAAATTAAACATTTTCTTTAGTGAAGGTGTGAACGGAGTCTGGGCAAAATGCTCAAACATCATCTTTCTGCTCCCTTTTGAGCCACATGCAAATATTCGAGTGATTCTAAATTACTACACTATAAAGAAAATAGCTATGATAAAAAAGATTAAAACCTCAAAATCCCCTTTTTTCATAAGCACCTATGATATAATAGTTTCCAATTTCAGCATTACATCTTTTGTAACACTAAACACAGCTTCAAGTGAGTTATTTAATTCTCTTCTCATCAAGAGGTAATTAATATAACTGAGAGCTCCTTATCCTTTTGCATACGGCTCACTGAGCACAGATTTCTTTCCTCCTCTTGTCATACACCGTATTGAACACAATTCAGTTTGCTGTGTTTAGTGCTGACATGAAGTTGACTGTATTGGAAATCATTTGCATGGTTCACTTTGGAGTCTGAAGGTCTGCACTGAGGATGTTCCATGCAGTTAACTTTCAGGAATTGCCAGCTTTAGTGTCTTTGTCCCTCCCCTGGTAGGTTGTGAAGAGTTTATTCATTTGGCACAAGAGCTGGCTGAAAATGCCACGTGTCAGTATTGTTGGGTGGATCATTCTGTATCTGCACAAATATCGATAGTAACCAGTCTTCCCAGGCATGCCTTCAGCTGGAAAGGCATCAGGGGCAGTTACAGGATGTCCCTCTTGCCTCAGTCTACAATACAATCACTGTTTTTAAAAGAATCTATATACGCCCTTATTTTTTTCAGCAGAGATGAAACAAGCAGCCTTTCCAACCTGCCACATCCATTAGGATAACTAGCTGAAGTAATTAAATTATTGACAGACTTTCCAGCCCTCAGCATAACCAGCAGGCTGCAGTGGCTGACGTTGGCCTGTGACATCTCGTTCCCCAGCGTCTGTCTGGCCAGCAGCAAGCACAGGGGGCTGTGGGAAGTGCCACTCGCAGGGGCCACAGGCACCTGGAGCTCTCTCCACACCCCGAGTGAGTGACGTGCACTGAGCTAACGGTGCTGAAGGAAACACGAGCACTTTAAACTGGAATTGAAGTGTAAATGCGAGTCCTGATACAGTCTGCTTAGGGAATTTTTGATGGCTCCTAGCTGGCTTCGGGGCAGATGGGCTGGTGGCTGATTGAGTTCTTACAAATGTCTCTTAATCACAAAAACTGCTCAGATTATCGATCCCAGAGCTTGCTGCAGCCCTCAGCATGGATAGCACGGACCAGGAACAGCAGAGTCTGGCACACTGGGGCAGAGGGGCTGCTGGTGGCACAGGGACTGGGCTGCAGAGCTGCCCCTCTGCTCAGGCACCCACTCTCCAGCTCTCACTGACCCCAGGAGGAGGGAGGCTGGCAGCTGGATCAGCTCAGGCTGAGGCTGTAAATCCAAGGCTCGAGGCACCGTGGGAGTGTGGGAATAGGGGAGGCAGATGACAGGAGCACATCTGTCAGGATGTGGGAAGGGGAGGAAACGTGTGCACTGTCCCTTGCTGGCTGCTCCGTGCCCAGCTGTGAAATGAGAGCTCTCAGCTCCTGCCTGGGTCAGTGCAGACATCGCTGAGGAGCAGCAGAGCAGGCAGCCCGCCCCAGCAGCTGCACAAACACAACCAGGACACAAAAACCAGGAAGAGATCAGGGAAGATCACATCTGCAGCGAGCAGGAGCCCAGAGCCAGCCCTGGGCCACAGCAGCCCCTGGGAGCAGGGACAGTCCCAGCACGGCACTGCCAAGGGTGGGACACAGCAAAACTGGGCCCTGACTGAACCAGACACCGTCAGCTGTGAGGAAAACAAGGTATGCCAAGACATTTGTCTGTGTTGCTCTTCTGCTGCTGCAAGTTTGATCAGAAAATCAGCAATTGCACAGCACGAGTAAAGGTGATCTTTTAGGATGTTTTTGTTCATCCTTAAAGGTTCTCAATCTTCTGAACAGAATTAAGACACCAAGTGTAATCACACGGGCTCCCTCCTCGCTGCCCCCATGCCCACCAAGCTTGTCTGGAGCAGTAAAGCACTGCCAGGGTCTCTGGAATGCTGCCAGCCCCAGAACAGCAACCTGAGCTCTCATTCATTTCACTCACCTTGTGTTTACCGAAGTTGCCCATTAATGATCGACCGTGAGACTTTTTTCCTCCTTCTTTTGTGTCCAGGTTCTGTGCAGAGAAAGTGCAATAAAAAGTGTAACTAGCTGCCTTCAGACATGTCTGCTACAGTCTCTAAAAGTCAGAATTTCAACCTCATACAAGTTCTTGTATGTCACCTTGGTTCGCTATCGGGAAAGTACAGTTATTGCAAGTGAGACAAAGTGAGTTAAAGTCTGATCTGTGAACACAAATTGAAATCCAAAATCTCATTACAGGACTTTTCTAATTTCTTTGTATACTTAATTGTTTAGAATCCTCTAACTGTAAGAAAAATATTAACATTAGCACTCAAGACAACAACAAACCGTGTAGAAAAAGCAGTCTAGCAAAACCAGGCAAGAAACAACAAACCAAGACGTCTGAGTGTTCTTGAAAGCAGCCACAAAGGAAAAGGGGAGAGGAAAAAGACTCTCCTAGCAGATAAATGTGGATTTTTCATAGGCAGCCTGCAGGCTGAGTTTCACATTGCCAGCCATGCCCCTAGACATCAGCTGGATAACTCCTGGCAGCATCTCGCTCCTTCTGTCAGGAACACACAGCCCTTCATCTTCTGAAGAGCAAAACAAAACTGAAGAATATTCCCCCAGCATTTCAGCTGGGTGAGTACTTCAGTGCTATGAACTCCAGCTCTTCCCTGCTCCGTGCTGAGCTGGAGTCACTCTGGGCTTTCATGACGATGAGAGCACTGGGGGCCCAGCAAAATCAATACCCTGTGTTCAGAGATTTGCTCAGAGCTCAGGCTGCAAGTCTCTGTAACACGTAGAAAGAATCTTTAGCAGATTTTTTGTTTCCTTTAATAGCACTTATTTGGGAAAATCAAAGGCAAATCAGTAATGAAGGAAATTAAATGACCAGTAAAGAAATAGGGAAATATCCCAACTGCTCCCTTTCTGGTACACCAGTTATCAGTGACTCCCAGAAAAGAGCTGTGACAGTGCAAAGGCAGCTGAAGAGCCACCCAAGTACCAAACCACCGTGATGTTTAACCAGCTCGTTTTTTCCCATCTACTTCAACACTGCTATAAACTAATCTTCCAACTGTTTTAACTTCTTATTCCAGGTTATTCAGCTCTGAATTTCTTTGAGGCCCTTGGAAAAAACAACCTTCACATGGGTTGCAGCAGGGGAAGAGATCCCTGAATGTGCCTTCATAAATTAAAATAAATCAATTAGAAAGTTCCAGCACTTCGTATTAGCTGACAGATGTTTGAATAATGCCCTGGCATCACTGAAGGATCTCAGTATTCTGGCCACGTTGCTGACGTGTGATGGGCGATCTCAGGTGTCACATCCAACCCCCAATGGAAATTTGCATTCTTTAACCAAGACTGCCTCAAATGCTCTCCAGGGGCCAATCCCTTCCCCGATACCAGGGAGCCTGTCAAATGTAATTACCTCAACACAAAATGATACTGAAATGCTCTCCACTGACCATATTTACTGATATGAGGAGTCTGCTCTCTGCAATCCCGCTTTTCTGACCTCGGAGGCCAAAGGGAACCAGCAGTGACTGGGTCACGCTGCAAAGCCACGGTCTGAAATAACCCCTCTCTTGGGGCAGATGCTTCATCCTTCACTCTTACAGCCCCTTCCCAGCACAGCAAAACCTTCCCCAGACACCTCAAGCAGCAGCACAGGCCGAGGGTGTTTTCTGTCACCAAGCAGGGCTTCAGGGAAAAGTCTCTCAGGGCCAGTTTTGGAAAAACTGACAGGAAATACATAAACCCCATGGAGTGGGAAGACATGCAAAAAGCAGAGCTACACAGACATGACACTTCTGGCTGCACTGGTTCCAGAGCAGGCACATCTCCACAGAAAATTCACTCTGTATTCAATGTCCCTGGAGTCTGCATCCAGTTCCTGAGTTCTTGGCTCTCTCATCTGAGTCAATGTGCAGCACATTGCCCTGTCCAGTCCTCACAGGGGCTGCAAAGGGAGAGCCCACGTACCTGCTTCAGGTTCACATTGAGACTCTGGTGAGTTGCCTTCAGCAGGGCTCTCACAGTGAAGCTGTCAGGATCCTCTTTGTCCCTGATTTGGGATTCTTTCAGCAGGGATTCCAGTTTTGTTCGTATAAAAGACTCCACCTGGTGCTGAGTTGCGCCGTTACTCTGAAAGACACCGGCAAACCCAGTTCGAGTAGGTGCTCGTGTCCACCCCACTGCACACTGAGGGTCACACAGCTCCCACTTCCTTCCTCTGCAAGGAAAGACTCCTTGAGTAACCCTGCCTGATTCTGCTCTCCCACCTGTGGTTTAACTGCCCTTCCCTTCTCCCTTTCCCCTCAGTCCTCCCAGCACAGCTCACAGAGCCCCCCGCAGATCCCCAGCACAGCTCACAGAGCCCCCCGCAGATCCCCCCAGGGCCTGGCCGTGGGCTCTCTCTGCCTCACAGCTGTCACAAGCCCCACCTTCTCTTTCACAAGAGCATGAATTCTCTGCTAATGCACTTACAGACAACCTGAGCATTAGATTCCTGCTCCAAACAGTTAAAAATGAAGCAATTCCTGTTAATAGTCATCCAGGCTATACAGACTCAAACCAGTCTCTTACGTAAGGCACTTAATACAAACATGCATCCTATGGAACAGCAGGAACCTGACACAGGAATTAAAAACTTAGAAATGAAGAACTCTGCTAACAACTGTAAGTAGGACATGGAGTGTGCACGTAAGAAGTGCAGAGCTGTCACACTCTGGGAGCTGGCTGTGTGCACATACAAAGCAGGGCTTTAACTTGCAGTCGTCCTCAATTTCATCAGCACTGTCCTCTTCTGAAACTTCTCCTTCCTCAGCATCTGCTCCAAGGCTGCAGGGCAACTTCTTACCCTAAAACGAGGAAAAAAACACCCCCAATAAATGTACCTGTGGTCAGTGTTAGTTACTGCACCCAGTCTGCTCCTCTTGCTTTACCATCTGCTCCTAAATAAATCACCCCCTAAACTCCTGTGATACTGCTTCTGTGCACAGAAACGCTCTCAGCCTGCCCGCTTCATCAGTGGGAGACAGGGATGACGCTCAAGATGCAGAGGATTGATTTTTAGGCTGCATATTGAAATTAATAGTGCTGCTGCTAAGGAGTGGGTCAAACTCACTTCACTCTGGTACCTTACACTGGCTTAAATCCATGAGTATAATTAGAATGACTTTATATCCACTTACAGGATGAAAATTATGCCATTATTTGAAATTGTTTGGCTAGTGAATCGATACTGCCTTTCAAAGGAAAATGTATAAAAAGAGCAAAAACAATAGCAAGAAGATGAGAAGCTGGCTTACTTCTCAACAAGGTACTGATTCCTAAGCCTAATTTTATCTTTTCCAATAGAGCTGCTTAAATTGAGCAGGAGATGGGAGACAGGGCTTTGTGCAGGGATCCTGTGATGCTCAAGATAGAATTTCTCATTGTGCAAACAGCTCAGCTCCACAGCAGTCTGCACCCACAGGGCTCCAGCAGTGAGAGCTGGAGGATCACACTGAAATGACAACCTCAGATGTGCTGAAAAGCCGGCTCAGAAGTTCGGGTAAGAACCCCGAGCACCCAGCCTCTCCTGCCTTTGGTGCAGTGCCATGGGATTTCTCACGTGAGTGACATGACACACGATCCCCTGAGGACCCCTCAAACACCAGCCCCACGTGTTTGCACAGGTCATTAACCAGCAGCCACCCCAGAAACCCAACGCAGTGAAATGCAAAATCACGGCTGAGCACTCAAAGGACTTTTAATTCAGGGTCAGCTCTGTACTGTGCCCTGCAGTGTGTTCAGACTCACACCAGAACGGGGAATCCCTGCAGCCAGACTGATACCACGGAGAGAGGGAAAAGCAGAGTGTCCTGAGAGTTCACACAGAAGTAATTGCCCCAAGTGTCCGGGTAAATTAGACAATCTAATAGGGCAGAACTCTATTAATCATCCTCTCACAGGTCTGCCTTGTGCTTCTTTCCTGCTCTATCCACCCTGGCCTTTGAAATTCCTTTCAGAGCAAATCCATTTAGAGCAACAGGCTCACACAATTAATCCTGCACAGAGCCCCAACTCCAGGGCTCCAGGGCCTCCTCCAGCTCCTCCTGAGCTGCTCTTCTCCCATAAACACAGATGAACCATGAGCAGAGCTCCGCTCCATGAACTACAGCTCAGAGCTGGGTGAGGGGAAAGGCAGGAAATCTTCACTTTTCTATCACTCCCAAGTACTTTGTCCAAGGAAGGACTGTCAGATAATATTTAGATACTAAAGGGGTGTGAGCTGGTCCTCCAAAGAAAATCTACAGCGAATATCACAAGCTGAGTTTTGCTGTGTTCCGAGCATGCCACGGCAGCAAGTTACCTTTACTAGGATTTTCCCTTTCAAATCCTGAGGGCTGGGAAGCTGTCTGGGATCTCCAGTGCTCACAGACGACAAGTCCAGTTTGTCACCAAATATCTCCTTCAGGTACTGGGCGATCTTCTTCTGCTGTTGAATACTGCAGTGGTTTTCAATGGACAGTATCACTGGAAACCTGGAAACAAACCCCCAGCCACTGTCACAGCTCTGTGTGGAGAGGCAACACCCATGCATGGAACAGCCCAGTTCTTCCACACGTTTGCCCCACTGCTTTCTAAACTCTTGGCAGCCCCAGGGTTCTGTGACAAGGAACCCCACACCAAAGGAAGAACCTTTAGTTTAGAAACCTCCTTTAGTTTTGGAAGTACTACCTTGTATTTCTCCTCAATAACACCAAACTTTTGGGCTTGGTTGTTTTTTTCCCATACATCCATTGTTGGGTGAGGTTTTTTTAAATAAAGAGAAGGAAGTATTTTCCTTTTATTCTCTTGGACTACTCAAAATTCTCTCCACCCACTCACGATTTGAGACTGCTCTGTGTGTGTGTATATATGTGTGTGGTTAAAGTCCACAGTTTTCATAATAAGCTGTTATAAAGCACCATGGCAAATGAAACAGATTCAGAACACTATCCCACACCTCAGTGTTTCCTCGCGCTACACATGTGACAGCTTTTCAATTTTCCTGCTGAAATAAAGTATTTTCAGTAGGTAGACAACATCACAGTATTGATTTTTCGGGAGAATTTCCCCGTGGATGTGAGTGGGAAGTTCTGTTGAAAGACATTCAGCAGTGTCAGACTGTCTAAAGCCTTACTGAGTTTAAGAGCACAGAAGGTTCAGCTTAGGCAGAACTCTCTCCCTCAGCTGATGGGAAGAGCTCGTGCAGATGAACAATAAACACGACACAGGCAATAAACAGGGGAACAGAATCAACCCTAATGTGTTTAAGGAATATTTGCACTCCCTGGGCTGGATGGCTGTTTCCAATGTGGGATTAACTACGGAAAACAGGCGTAGCTTCAAACCTGGCTCCACACTTACTCATTTTTGACGAAGGCGTATTTATTGATGGTTTCTGCCACGTCCCGGAAGAGGATTTTGGAAGTCAGGGTGTAGCCATGGTGCACCACGGGCTCCCCATCTGGGCCATCCCAGCAATCCACTGTTAAGGGCAGAAAAGCCATGCATGAAGAGATGCCCCCATCTCACCCATTCCTGTGCTCCCGCTGCCAGCAGAGCTCACCTGCTCCGCCATGCAGGGGCCAACAAGGTTCATCCTCCCTCCGTCTCCTCTGACCTGCCAGCTGAGCTCAGACTAACATGACCTTTTCCTAGGTCAGATGAGAATTCTGCATCCTAAAACTGTTTTTTTCCTTTGTATTAAATCGAGGTTTTTTCCTCATATATAAAACTACAAAGGTGTAGTAGGTCAAATAATGTTTACAGCTGCCTTGGGAAAGCAGTTTTTGCTTCTGAAGACAAACTGTTCAAAAAGAATTTATCTTTTCCCACTCCCAATGTAACTTGCACCTTTATAACTGCATGAAGAGTAGCATCAAATCCAGCACACGCAGAATGGACCAGCATAAGAATGCTTTTCCTAATGAATGCCTGTACCCTGAATTTGCACCAAGCTTGTCACTGCTGTTGCCTCTACAGGCAGTTAAACTTCCCGAGGAGAAAGCTGCAGAGCTATTCCCCAGGCTCTGAAGTAGCTGTGACAGCTTTGAGGTCAAGCAAAATAACACTGCTGAGTGTTCCTGTGAGCTGTTCTGCAGACAGCAATCACCCAATTCTCTCAGGTTCATTTTCTCTAATTAATTTTTAAATAGAGATTAACAATATTTTTTTTTCTGGATGGCTTTTTGTAATGCCAGTCATAAAAAATTAATATTGAGTCTAACTTTGTCAAAAGACTTTATTTCTGGGAAAGAAAAATACTAACACTAATATAAAAATACTAATGTTTTGTTATTATCTAAGTCATGCAGAGCTTAAACAAGAATCCAACGTGATCTCCACGTTCCCCCATGGCAGGGGGTTGGAACTGGGTGATCTTTAGAACCCCTGCCAAGCCCAGCCATTCTGTGATTCTCTGCGATGCTCAATGCTCATCTGAGGGGATCATTTGCAATAGAAGAGTTCAGTTTAGAGTGGTCAGAAAGCGCAGCAGTGCCTGAGCCAGCCCGGCATCGTGCTGGGAGTTTGGCCCTGGCCTTGTGGCCAGAGGGAGCCCCCAGAGCAGCAGCCCCCAGAGCAGCAGCCCCCAGAGCAGGAGCAGCAGCCCCCGGAGCAGCAGCAGCCCCCGGAGCAGCAGCAGCAGCAGCCCCCAGAGCAGGAGCAGCAGCCCCCGGAGCAGCAGCAGCCCCCGGAGCAGCAGCAGCAGCAGCCCCCAGAGCAGGAGCAGCAGCCCCCGGAGCAGCAGCAGCCCCCGGAGCAGCAGCAGCAGCAGCCCCCAGAGCAGGAGCAGCAGCCCCCGGAGCAGCAGCAGCCCCCGGAGCAGCAGCAGCAGCAGCCCCCAGAGCAGGAGCAGCAGCCCCCGGAGCAGCAGCAGCCCCCGGAGCAGCAGCAGCAGCAGCCCCCAGAGCAGGAGCAGCAGCCCCCGGAGCAGCAGCAGCCCCCGGAGCAGCAGCAGCAGCAGCCCCCAGAGCAGGAGCAGCAGCCCCNCCAGCCCCAGCCCCAGCCCACCTTCGACGCAGCGGCAGCCGGCCTGCAGCACCCGCGCGTACATCTCGGCCCGCGACTGCGACAGCAGCTGGTCCCCGCTCAGGTAGGTGTTGTGGGACGAGGCGATGAAGTAGTGGCACAGGGGCTGCTCCATGTCCTGGTGCACCTCGCGGTGCAGGGGGTTGGACACCTCGCACGCCGGGCTGCGCATGAAGTTGGTGAAGCCTGGGGGGCAGAGGGACACGTCAGCCGCGGGTACAGGAGGGAAACGTGTGAGGACATGGCACAGAGAACGCTCCGAGCTCGTCCCGTGCTGAGGATCCGACAGCGGGTCCGGACTCCGGGACAGAGCAGAGGCCGAACTGACTCGGCAGCGAGTGCCTTGTTTTTAACAGAGTTCCTTGCCGGCACTGCTGTGTGGGAATGGCAGTGCCCTGAGAGCGGATGGGGGCACACCAGGCAGCAGCCGCCCGAAGGAGAACCGTGGATCAGCAGCCCAGTCACTGACCCAGCCATCTTCACTTCAGCATTTTCTTATTCCTGCAAGTTTATTCAAGAAGATAGTACTTGATTTATAACCCTCTAAAAGACAGCAGCACTGAACAGAGAAAGTTTTTAAAATACCTCCTTTAAGAATGAGAACTGTAAAATATTTGCAAAGGACAGGGCAAACAATACCAGCCCAGAAAGCAGCTCAGAGATAAAAGCAGCAGCAGCAGGTTAAGAAGAGCAGAAATGCTTGCAGAAATATTTTTTAAGTGTCACAGCTTGTTTGTTTTACTTTCCTTATTTCAGTTCGAGTGCAGCGCCCTGGGTCACGTCAGAAGCTTGTTGAAGAGAGGCCATAGCCAGGATTTAAATACCATGTGGAGGAAAGGTTCCTACTTCCCCCTCCCCAAATCACCATGTACATTATGCTGCTCCATGGAAGCTTCCTTCTGGGCAAAGGAGCTCACCGTGGCATTTAATCTATTTCATCCCAGCTCTGAGTCTGATTTGATACCAAGTTGGATTCTGAATAAACATACAATTTACAGTTGCTTCCACAAACAATGTGAATCAGGTATTAAAACCCAATGAAAACGCAACTATCCATACTTTATTTCACAGAAGCATAAATGAATGGATTCTGCAGGATCCCAGGTCTCCAGGGCCGGGGCAGAATGAGCCCTTGGCTTTCATTACCTCCCTGGGAGCAGGCTGTAGCATAAACTACGTGGTACAGGAGCGTTTGTGTTTGCCTTGCAAACACCGAGTGAGCAATAAATCCCCACAGCCTCGGGCATCCGTCCCCGCTCCTGGAGGGTGGCTGTGACGGATGGCTGGGGAGCTGCTGCCTCACGCCACCTACTCACATCTCCCCCCTGGCTCACAAAAACGCACCCACGCTCCCGACTGCTGATCCAGGGCACTTTGTGTCACTGTTAAACAGCAAAAGCCTCACCGAAACACCATCAAAGCACTTCTGCTCCACTGCAGCACAGCCAGACAAAACCCATCCTGAAATCAAAACTTTTACCTTCAATCCCAAGAACATTTTGCTTCTTGTTTTCTTCCGACACTTCAAACTTCTGTATGATGTCCAGACAATATTCTGGTGTCACATTATTCATCTGCACAAAAACAACAGTGGTGGTACACTTATTTTTAATGCCATGTCACCAGCATGTGAAAATCTACTCAACTTGGAGGAGACAAATAGGAGTGAGAGGTAGCCATCAATAAAAACCTGTGTCATTTTAGTCACAAGATTAAAATTAGCTGTCTAGCAGCCTTCATAGTTGTACTGGCCAATACTGCTGAAATGAGAACTATCACATTATATTCTTTAATATAATCTTCTTAGACATGCAAAAAGATTTGGCAGGCTTTGATTTCATTTTCATGCATTTTCCACTCCTATGATTTCATTACTTCCAAGGGAGTTCACTATAATACACAGGCTAGGAGAGAAATAATTAAATCCTGAAATGAAAAACAGCAGCTTTTCTGAAACAAATAGGAATTTTGTCAACAGCTTCAGCTAGCCCACAGCTGAGGTTCTAACTGATCTGCGGGGCACTCACAAGTAGACACTTATATTTCCTTCAGAACTAAAGGAAAGGAGTAGCTTCCATCACTCATCTCCTCTTTCCTCACTGCCTGGAGCTGTAGAGAACCAAAGGAAGAACAAGGACTGGGTAGATTTCGTTTCTCCACTACCAGCATCACAGTTAGACAACACTGGCACGAAAAGCTCTGGCACTTTACTCATGCCACCATCCTGTGCCCTGTTTGTACTGTCCCAAATAAGCCAACCATCCTAAGGTGCTGCAGGAATTACACAGGATAATAGGAAAAAAGAACAATCCAGTAGAAAAAAATAACTGATTATCCTTGCTCAAGTGGGTGTTTGATTGCAAACACTGCTCAGAGCAGGCCCTGCTCTGGCACGAGCTGGCTCGAATTAGCTTTGCCATTTTCCCCCATGGCTCCTTGCTGGCCCAGCGTGGGGTTCTCATGTGCTCTAGGAATGGAAATGTCTAATCCAGTCCAAAGCTGCATCTGCTGGGGAAAAGCCCACTCACTTGTGCTTTTTTAATTTTAGTTTGAGAGATGATGACTTTGGCTACCCATTTTTTCATTACACTTTAAAGTACTCCACAAAAAATAATATGAAGTATTCTCCTAAACAGGGAGTTCTCCTAAAAAAGAAGCCAGTTTAACAAGCTAACAAAAACCCCAACCTGCTTTTGTTCTGCCCTCA
The DNA here is from genome assembly GCA_013398855.1 of Mohoua ochrocephala. Classification (NCBI taxonomy): domain Eukaryota; kingdom Metazoa; phylum Chordata; class Aves; order Passeriformes; family Acanthizidae; genus Mohoua; species Mohoua ochrocephala. The sequence continues at coordinate 53,968 of VZTA01028163.1, read as the reverse complement.
GGCTGCAGAATACTGAACATCTTGCCAAATGAGTAGCAGATGGAGCAGGACAGGCTGCCCACAGATTTCCGAGCGTCCAGACAACAGCAAAACCAAAATGCTGTTTGGGTGAGGGCACTGGGGAGCTGCCTCCTGGCTGGGAGCTGGATCAGCTTTTAGGGCAATGCTGCCCTGCCCCAGGATGTTGTTGGCACTGGGAACATCCAGGGGGATCTCCCTGGCCTCCCAATGCTGGGCCCTGGGAAGGGGCACAGGAGGGCAAGGTGCTTCCAGCCTGCCCAGCCAGGAGGTTCATCTCCAGGAGCTCCTGGTTTCGCTCTTTTTATGGCTTGGTTTTGGAGCAGTGCTGAGCAGAGCAGTTCCCCAGACAGCTCTGCCCACTCAGTGTTCCCAGGAGGGCACGCAGAGCAAAAGGAGGATGCAGGATGTCAGGCCTGACAGGCAGCTCGGGGTTTCTGCTCCCTCAGGAGTTCCGTAATGTCCTCGTGCACCCCCAAAGGCAGCTCCCCCCGCTCTGTCACATGTTCCTCTTCCTGCTCCAGGTCCCTGGGCACCCTCTCACACCACTATCCTGGGCAGTTCAAAAAGCATCCAGAGCAGCTCAAACTCTTTCTAGAAGCATTTCAAAAAACAGTAAAACCCTCAGAATTCTCTTCTGTTACATCTGTGCTTCGCCCTCCGCCCCGAGTTAATATTTTCCATAGGATCCTTTCCCTACACTGGAATGTAAGGACATGCCCATGGCCATGGCTGCAGATATTGCCACACCTTCTGTTCCACCTTCAGAAACTGGGCAAGCTCTTCAGCAGTGAGATGATCCTTCTTGTCACTGTAGCTTAAGAGCAGCAGGTAGAGATCCCGACGCAGGGACATCATCTTGTAAAACACAGAGAATTCTTCAAAGTTCAGGGTTCCTTGGTTCTCGTCCGTGTCTGCCTCCTAAGAGGTAACCACACTCAGGTGAACATGCTCAGCACAGGAGAAACCGGGGAATAAAACAGAGCAGGACTTGTGTACACCAACAGAAATGTAATAAATTCTAGTCTGCAAGGCTGTTCAGACACAAACTCTAACAGGGTAAAATAACTGCAAAATTATATCATCATCTCTTGGGTTTTCGGTGAAAACAGTTACTAAATTAAAACCACTGATTCCCTATGAGACTCTAATTTCTTCTTTAATTTCAAATTTATTTCCCCCATAAAGAGGCTCACCCTGGGCTTTATTCTGATCTCTTGCCCTCCTGTGTGCCCTGCAGTTATCCTGGATTAAAACACAGCAACAGGCATAACAATATCACCCCGTGGCTTCCCCTACAACGGTCTGGTATCTTAAAACGTTCAGGACAGCGTCAGAGTGTTAAATGCACATTAATTTAATCTGCAGCACTCTCAGCCCCAGCAGCACTCTGCAGAGGGGACAGCTCTGCAGCAGCACTGAGACTCCACACCAAAACATACACCCAGCATCTCCAGTCTTGATTTTCTGTTTCTCCTCAGAGGTAGGAGGAGAAGAAAACAGTACTTAGCACACACTAATACAAGCTTTTTCCCGTGAACATCTGCCTAAGAGGATTGCTTTGGATTTTCAGAACGAAGAATATATTCTGGAGAACGGCTGGCAGGCACTGTGTGGGTCTCCAAGCAAAGAAGAACTGCAAACTCCTATCACAGCAAGTCAGCTGAGAGGAAAAGAATTCTCAGCTAAATGGTGTTGAAGGGGATTTTTAATCACGTTATATCTATTACATACCTTAAATGACATTTATAATCTGTGGCAACAAGTACAGCCCAAATTCATCTCTGCAACACCACCCCACCAGTTTCCACACTCCCGAGCTTTGGGAGTAACTCCAGACTCCAAAGAGGCATCTCTAATGGGGATTTTATGCCAGACAAACAAAGCACCTTTGGCCATAGAAGATTCTTCAACTTTGCCGTGTTTTACAGCAAACCTGCTTTGGGCTGGTACTGGTTTGGAAAAGTGAAGATGACTTTTTTTGCTCTCCATCATGTCCTTGGCCTGTCTTTCCTTTCCTACAGTAAAGCACAAGGACTGGTGGAAAATGGGAGCTGTTTTCAGACAACACAAGTAAAAAGTTGATTCTAAATCAATCAAACCTAAATGGCTAAATATGAGGAAATTGCTAGAGAAAACCTAATTACTTGCATAAAGCCAGTTTCTATTAAATAATTTACCACAAAGGAAATGAAAAAATATTTCAATAGCAACAGAGTAACTTCCTTGTCCATCAATGCCAGCACTGAACAATTCAGTTCACAGAGCTGAAACCAGCAATGCAGCTGAACGAGTGACATTCATAACTTGTCTTCTGTGTGCTCCATGTCATTTAAACAACGTTCTGATGCCCCTGGGTCTACAAAAAGGCAAGACTTTGAAAAAGCCTGTGAGGTGCTGGAAAGGACAGGGTTTTCAGTCCCAAGCTGCAGATCCTGCTCTGGATCTGCCCAGAAATGGACCTGGAGTGGCCCAGCCCTCCCCAGGCACCGACCTGGAACATCTGCCGGACCTTCCTGCGGGGCAGGTTCACGTTCAGCTTGTGCATCAGCTGGTGGATCTCCTCGATGTTCAGCAGCCCGTCCCCATTCTTGTCAGCCTCCTCGAAGGTCTGCTTCACCCAGCTGCCAGCGTGTCAAGGACAGGCACCACAGGGGATCTCCTCACGGAGAAGGGAGGCAGGGCAGCTCAGGAAAGCATCCTCTTTGCCCCTGCCCTTACTACAGCTCAGTCAAATGCTTCAAACCAGAACTGGCTCATGGCAATTGTTTACAGCTCAGTTCACACCACCAGCCCCTCTGCACTCCCGTTTCTGCTACTGCTCCCTCCCCTGGGAATGTGCTCTGAAGTTTGCAGATATTGCTGGGCTTACTCTGGGATCTTCTTCCCCCTCTCCCTTCATTCTACCTGAGCTTCACTTCCCAAGCAGCACCTTTCACCCCTCCTCGCACAAATATCCCTCAGCACCTCCTGCTGAGTTCTTGCAGTAGCTGGGAGTGGTACAGGGCTGGTCTGTGTGCAGTCTCCCCACTGCCACACTGGATAAAACAAGCAGGACTCGCAGTGATGTTCCACCAGGAGAGAAGATACAGCAGGTAGGAGCAGCTCAGAAAAGTCATGGTTAAATAGAGCAAGCTGAGAACATCTGCAACAGAGCATGCAATACAAGTGGACTTGTGCCTGCTGTGGGTCAGAATCAAACACTGGAAATGGAAATTACAAATACCTGAAATATGTATCTTCTCCAGGAGTATTTACAAGTGACCACTGGAGATTTCCATGAGGCAGAAGAATAGACAGGTTACAGGTTTAATTAAGATGGCCTTGGGTTTTGGGTTTTTTTTTTGTTTAGGGAGAAGAGTGTTCTTTGTGTATAACATTTTAGTCAGCTCTGTCGTGGAAAAAAAGGCACATAAAGAAAATATTCAGTGGACATGAGGTTCACTTTGGCTACTGGGTTACAAGAAACATTTAAGAGCTTTAAGGATTTGTGCTCCTGACAAACAGTGGAGGCTGGGAAGGACACCGACATCTGACTTACACAAGAGAAACAGAGATGGCCAGGAGTTACTGAGATATTGAGATAACTAGAAATAGCTGGTTTGCCCCTTCGAAAAGGAATTCATTAACAAATTGCAAGCCTGTCCCCTGACTCCCATGCAGTTTGATCCAGCCCCTAAGGCACAGCCCATGTTTTATCACACACATAAGTGTGATAAAGTGTCCGTGTCAAACCCATTGCTCAGGTTTCCACTGCGATCAGTGGAAGGGTTTTGGTCACTTAATAGGAGGTGAAAGGACACCCTGTGCTGAAGTGACTAAAAACCAAGGCAGGAATACGAACCAGGATGAAGGCCTGGCTCTCAAAGGATACTGGTCGTGCGTCCTCTGGCGCTTGGCCAGCGAGTCCTCGTCGCTGATCCCGGCCATGAGGTACTTCAGCCCCGTGATCCAGGTGCGAGCCTCCTCCGGGTTGGACGTGATCAGGTCCAGGGTCTCCAGGTGGTTGCCATGGTAAATGGTGAAGCAGCAGCTGGGGTCGAAGCTCCCCTCGGCGTGGCGGTGGAAGATCTCTGACTGCCGGCCCTCGCTCACTTTGTAAATGGAGTCGATGACAACTGCGGGGACAGGGAAGCAAAAGGACCCACTGGGACAGCCAGCCAGCCTCTTCCTGCTTCTAGCAGTTCTGAGTTATTCAGGCTCAGAGGCATTAAACTCTATTAACGTTACATCTTCACATCCAAGAGCCCTGTTGGACTCAAGGTTTCCCTTGCCATGGCTGCTCCAAGCGCCGGCTGCCCCGGAGGCTCCGAGCGTTCCCTGGAGCGTCACAGGGCTAAGGCTACAGAAAGGGAGCAGGGCAGACAGACACCAAGGGTCTCCCACCAGTCCATGAGCCCCCAGGTAGCTCTGTAATTCACATTCTAATACTGAACTGCCCCCGAAATTAGAAGGAACATGAGGAGTTTACTTTTTGCCTTTTCGCTCTTCCGGGAGGGCCTCCATCGGATGCAGGTCCTGTGCTCGTCCAGGTAGAAGAGACGGACCAGCCCCTTGGTTCCACTCTTCAGCTTCACCATCTGCGTCCCAGACTGCATCACACTCATGCATCTTTCAACTGTGAGGCAGAGCAGAATAAATCCAGCTGAATGGCCACCTCATCCACTAATGACATGACTAACGGGCTTCCAGCATCTGCCAGGCACACAGCAGCTCCGACTGGAGCCTCGAATGACAGAAAGTGGGCAGTGCTGGGAGACTGTTCCTTCTTCACTGCCACCTTCTCCACACAGGAAATGGGACACATCATCTGTCAGAACCACCCTCACGACAAAGGAGGCAAAGAAAGCTTTAATCTATGTGGAAGGAAAACATTTTCTGGTTGTTCCATGCTTATCTTATTTACATTTTTTTTATATTACTACCCACAGTTCTGTCATTTTAAACCCCAGCACTCCACGTATTTGGACTGGTGAGATCCTCATTCAAACCCCGCAGTCCTTTGGGCTCAGTAGCCCTGGAGTTTGTCCCTCGTGCCGTGACACTGGCAGAGCTGCTCACAGAATGTCACAGACACACATCCACACCCTCTCCGTGCTGCCCCCAACCTTCGAGCACACGCTGGGATGATTTCCTTTTATCCACCCATCCCATCCGGATGATAAGGCTTTTTCCCCCCCTCTGTGTTTTGACTAAAATAAACCCATTTCTTCCATTTCATCTCACATCTTCCCTCCTGCAGCCTTCCAAACACGAGGATCAAGATAACATTTCCTCTTGATCTCAGTATATATCCATGCTCTTAAATTACCTTCTGGTTTTATCCATTCGCAGCCTCTCCTCACTTGGTATCGCTCCAAATTCACCTCCCTGGGTGATTTGTTTACACTCTGGCTGGCTCCCAAATAAACTCTCTGGGTCTGTCTTTATTTCTTATCACCCTTCCTCTCTCCAGCACTTCTCTCTGCAGTGCTCCTCAGTGCCACAGCAAAGACTAACCCACCCTCCCACTCCTCTCTGCCAGAGCTGGGATTTATTTATTCTCCCAGCTCCCAGCAGCTCTGACACACTCACAGGCAGTCAGAGCAGCACCTACTCATGGGCAAACCAGGGATGAACAGCCCTTGGCACTGGAATAACCTCCCCTGGCCCCCTCACACACGGGGAGCTGGCAAGGCAAACCCCACAGGGAATGAACCCCATCAGAAGGAGCCTTTTCCCTGAGTTGTCTTTCTTGGAGGAAAGAGGGGACTGAGGTTGAGCTGAACAGAACCAAACTCTTCTGAAAGCATCACATGAGTGCAATAAATGTGTCCTTTCCTGTGTCCATAAATAACGGCACCCCCTGGATCGGCCACACACTGAATGAAGGTGAGTTTGGAAAGGCTTTAAGGTAAACCACCAATGTGACATAAATCAAGGCAGAAGGAGATGTCAGACCACATCCACATGTTGGCTGGGGTAGCATTAACTTGGATCTACCTGGAGATGCACAAAGTAGCAGGAAGACGAACATTTACACCACGAGGGATGGAAAGCTCAGAACCTGAGAGAAGAAAGATGAACTGAAGCAAAAACAGTCTCTAAAACTCCCTATGTACACCCATCCAGGAATGCCTTTCCTTGGCAGACCCAGCCTTTCCCCGTGGAACTGAGTTTAGATCAGGTTTGCCCTGGGTTCCTACCAAGACAAACACGGCTGGTCCCAGCACAGAAATGAGGTCCCCCCTGTGTGTGGGGGTACACAAACGTGCCCTGCTCCATCAGCCTGGCACACACACCACGAGCACCTTTTGATTTCACTAATAGAGAGATCACTTCCAGCAGGGCTTTAGCTAAGTAAGAGGTTTAGCAACAAGCTACTCAACACAGAAAATCTGCTTCTTTGCACCTAAGGCTAGCAGTTACTGGTGAAAGTCTTACAGAAAGAACTAATTCTCGAATAAGTCTCACTATTAGCATCAGCTCAGTTGTCAGAGAAAAAATCCCAGCCTGGTTTCACTAAGATGCTGTTGAGGACAGCCAGCAAAAGGCAGAAGGGAGAAGACTGCATTTATTCAGTATAAGAAAAGCAGAGAATAGGCCACAGTCAGGTAATTGCAGCCAACAGAACTGGGGGGGAAAAATAAAAGACATAAAAGGCAAACCTTTCCTTCTTCACCATTTCAACTGCCTAAACATTTCTACATCACATCTGTAATTGTTATAGGTGCAGTCACATTCATGCTTCAGGCACAGTTCAGTTAGAGGGAATAGATTTTAAAACACTTTCTTTCACAAAGTGGAAGAAACCCATTTCCTGCCCAGTATCTCAACAGCCTCCGCTTCCCAAACCCCACCTGCAGTAGGACCAGTGCCCCAGGAAGCACCGTCCTTGCTGCTTGCACTTTCCCAATTCCAAGGAAATACCATGGGAACTCAAACATTTAAAGAATAGCAGACGTGTAAGAGAGTTCATGGCACCATTCCTGCTGTGTAGGTGTTAATAAGAAGGACTCCACGTTCAGGGAGGGACTGGGGCAATGGAAATGCCACAGCAATCATGGGCCCACTGGATTTCAGCTCTGCAAACCATTCACAAAACACCCCATCCTCCCCTTCAGGCTATTTATAAAATATAAGCACGTAAATAAAAAAGGTCTTTTTCAAACCTATTCTCAGTATGCTAATGCCAGTCCCTTGCCAGACACCACACATTAGCATCTGAATGGGGAAGGTATCGAGCAGTGCAGGGCAGAATAAAGCTCCAGAAGAGCAGTTCAGGAAGGATTTCGCTAAGGAATAGGGAAGCTGCTTCCAGAAAAACATCTAATCCTGTCGATAAACCAGGAATACAGAGTAAATGATGCAGCTCCTCAGTGCAGACATAGATTAAAATTTGAGGAAGCAAGACATGATTCCTGTTAAAAAGTATTTTTCTAACACAAGGACCAGCCATGCATTTTCTGCCCAAAGCCTGAAAATGAATTAAGTGAAACTAGAACACGATGTAGTTCATGTTACAAGATCAGAGAAAATTAATCTGGAAGTTCAAATAAAAATTTATACTTATGCAATGTATAAGGAAGGTGTCCCTGCCCATGGCAGGGGGTTGGAACTGGGTGGTCTTTAAGATCCCTTCCAACCCACACCATTCCATGATTCTATGACATTTAAAGCTTTAATTTAAAATTAAAAACCCCTGAAAACTACACTCGTTTCCAGAGTTATGCAAACTTGACAGTCTAAAATCATCCCAACAGGCATCCCGTAGTTTAATGGGATTTAATAATGAAAGACCACTCTACTTTTTCCTTCCTCCCAAAATAACCCTTTAAAGCAACACAGACCTGAATTCAAAGAGCAGTTTTTAATCTTCAGTTCAGCCACGAGAATCACTCCCAACAGCACAAACCTCTCCTTTGGGGAGGAGCTGCTCTGTACCCACGGGTAAACCAGACACAAACCCATCTGCGCCAGCTCGACCTTCTCTGGAGTAAACCAGATACAAACCCATCTCTGCCAGCTCGATCTTCTCTGGAGTAAACCAGATACAAACCCATCTCTGCCAGCTCGACCTTCTCTGGAGTAAACCAGATACAAACCCATCTGCGCCAGCTCGACCTTCTCTGGAGTGGCCACGCTGCCCAGCACGTGGGAGACCTCTGAAGCCAGGAGGAGAGCCATGGAGCCCCCGGGCAGGGGGGATGTTCCAGGAGACCCGGGATGCAGGCGGACGCTGCTGGTCCCACCTGCCCACGCCGCTCTGGCTGCCCAGTGACCCCGGTGCTGCCGGCCGCTCTGAGCCGCAGCTCCGGCCGCTCCACAAGCGCTAATCCCCCAAATCAGCCCGTGCTACCCTCCGTCCCCTCGCCTCTAATCCATCCCTGGGCACTCGGGTTTAATAACCGGGGAATGGCTCGGCATCAGCCCCGCCAGAATCCCCGCAAAACCTCCCGGCTCCGCTCCTGAGCCACGGCCGATCCCCGGATCCCCGGAGCTGGGAATTCCTCCGATTTAATTTAATTCCCAGCAGCCACAGGGACGAGCACACATCTGCCTGCTCTTGTGCCTCGCCACAGAGACTTCAGGGCACGCAGGACCCTGCAGCTGATACCAGAGGGAATCATTTAGGGGATGAAGACGTTACACCGAGCAGCATTTTCAGGCGGACAGAAGAGCATTTTGCTATACAGGGCACACCCCAGCAGTGAAGCAAACGCCCCCTCCCATAAAACATGTTCTCCAAGGTTAAATAAATATCCTGGCCATGTTTTGCTGCTATATTTTGGGGTTTAGTTATTCGAGAAAACACGATTACCTAAGCATTAGCAGCAAAACTCTATTGCCAAGAGTCTACAGTAAAATCTTGATGGAACGCAGGTTTTGGGTGAACTTGTGTCCTTTTTTAGTGAGTTTCAGCGCAATTTCACTTTAAAAACATCCTCTTTTTTCCAGCACTGCCTTCAAAGAACTGTTACTTGCAAAGAGATGTTGACTATTTGAACACGTAACAGCTCCAGGTCCCTGCACACACTTCACTCTGTGGCTCCTGTGCACCAAGGCACACACAGGGGCAAAGGCTCAGCTAAATAAATCTGATGTTTGTCCTAAGTTTACTCCACAGGGGCACCAGCTCCCCCTGAGCACCATCTCACCCCCATCTCCATCAGCCTCTGAGAGGCAGCACAACAAAGCTGCCAGAGCAGGTACATCAGGCTTGAAGCAATTATTATTATTTTATTTATTAGTAATTCATTCCTCATTTGAGGACAGCCAGTAAAAGCTATTTTTGCAAGGGGCAGGGTGTGTGACACATGCTACATGCAAACAGTTCAGGTGTGCACAGCAAACCCTTAGTAAATTAATAGAATTAGCCCTTAACAACCCAAATACAGCACAGTGTGAATATATTTAATAGTTTTAGGAACAGTGTCCTGCAACTGAGCATTAAGGTTACACCACTGTTGTGAGACAGATCGTTTTTCTTTAAAATCAAAGATCAAAACAAATTTCTTATGGCTGTCCACAAACAGTCCTTTTGTTTTCCTGTTACACTCCTGTATGTTAAGAAATTAATATTTCAAAGTGCAACCAAATGACAAAAGGTCTGGTCTCGTCTTGCTTTTATGGACTTACTGCTACAGCCATCTGACAAAACAAAAAGATTAAATAAGGTATAAAGAGCATTACCAAACACTGAGAAGTATAATTATGAAAGAGGATATAAACTGGGTTTCTAAATGATAGGCATCAACTGCCTTAAGCCAACATTAAGCTTGAAGAGATAAAAGGAACCCATAAAATGCAGGAGTTACTTTTATAACTGCAGCAGCAGCTCTTCTGCCCTGCATTCAGTGTTTTGGGGTTTGCTACGTGTTTTGTGAAGGGTTGTGAAGCCCTGGCACAGCTGCCCGGGGCAGTGCGGGGGTCACTGTCCCTGGAAGTGTTTGAAAAACGCGTGGATGCGGCTCTTGAGGAGGCAGTTTAGTGGTGAGCACTGTGGTGCTGCTGGTCTGATGGTTGGACTGTGTGATCTGAAAGGTCCTTCCCAAAGCAGCCCCCACCCCTGCACCAGAGAGCAGCGCACAACTGGTCTGTCTCGATCCCAGTAGTGAGGATAGCCTGCATCCAACCAAACCCCAAACCCCAGAACCCCACAGCGTTCTCAGCTGCCTGCACTCTCCTCATCCCCCTGTTCTGCATCATTTACTCATCCTGAGCACCAGGTTTGCCCTTCCAGTAATGCCACTTAAAGCCATTTTCTGCCCAGGTCCACCCCCAGAGAGCCCATTTGATCCAAATCCCGCGGAACAGCACGAATATCCAGCACACCGCTAATGTCATCAGGGTGCTGATTGTTGGGGTGTTACATAACAGCCAAAAGGCCCAGGGGCAGAGAGGGCAGATGCGGGTCTGGGGCAATGCAGGGCCCCAGGCAGCATTGGTTTAAATAGCCACAGCTCATATTTTATGCCAGATTTTAATTTGCTCCGCAGCAGCTCTTCCAGCCTCGCGGAATTTCACATTAAGCTTCTTACAGTGGGTTTAGTGGTAATCTCTGGGAAGTCCACGGACATGAGATGGACAATCTCTCGCACTTCTGCAGACCTCAAGAAACCCTCGAGGAAGTCACCCAGCACCAGCAGTGACACCAGAGGCTGAAAAGGGCACGGGCAATTCGTCTCAGCCCTGGAGATGCAGAGCATCAAAACAAGGAACCAAACACAAGCTGAGACTACTCAAAACAGCTGTGAATGGTGTCTAAGCAAAGGAAATCCCCGACTCTGGGAAGCAGCTCGTGCTTGTAAAGTCACTAAATAATACACAAACAAAAAAGGAGTGAAGCTTAAGAACAAAACCATACACTACCCAGGGATGGAGAAACAACCCCAAGCACAAGCAAAATCTATCAGCATGTTTCAGCTCTTTGTAGATCTGGTAACTGTCTGGCAGCGTCTTGTTTTCTTTCAAAAAAACCCCAAAACAAAACAAAACCTCGGGAGCAGCAGCTCACAGAAGTCATGTCTGAGTAACACGGATTTCACAGTAGCTGCTCTTTCAGCCTCCCCTATTGACACTGCGGCTCAGTGCTTCCAGGATGACCAATAACTCATCTGATTTTCGCATTACAAGTGAAAGGTTTCTGCTCTTCGCCTTCTCAAGCTGACCCTTGACAACCCTTACTTATTCTTGCCATGGGAGAACCCAGAGTCCCCTCCCAGACTGAGGCCCCCTCCTCTTTTGCTCTTAGAGATCAGAAAGGAACCAGAAGCATCCAAACAAAAACCTGGCACTACAGTATAATCCCAGAAGAGCCTGAGTGATCCTTAATCACAAGCTTTGTCCCCTCACTGAGACTTCACAGAGCACTGTGCAGTGCAGCAATGTCCTGCCAGGACAGTGCCCCTTTTACAGAGGCCGTGCTCCCCTGTTGGAGACCATAAATAATGCATGTTTTCCACCCCTGCCCGAGGACCCCTCCTTCTGCCGGCTCAGCAAAGTTCCACTTATTATCTCCAAGCAATTAGCCCAGGTTTCATCCTTTCTTCAGGAACGGCTCCACCAGAGCTGTCCATTGTGAGAGCCCTGGTGCCACCGCAACACAGCCTCGCTGAGGACTGTAAGTTTTCCATTAGGACTGTGGAATTAGCCCTTTGTCAACACTGAAAAGCACAATCGTTTCAGCACAGACGTGGCGAGCTGCCAAAGCACATTGTCACATCAATGGGGCGAACAAGGAGCACAGATTTATTAAGCAAACACGGTTAAGTTTGCACATCCTAATCCTCTTTCTTTCTCGAGGATCCCTCAGCAGGGAGGGCACAGCAGTTGATTATGACACTACAGAGCGTGTGGAAAAAGCAGGAGGTGGAAGAAAAGGAGGAGGAGAGTTTCCACTGCCCCTGCCAAGGGGAGGACGAGCGCACAGGTGTGCAGTGTCACTGTGCCGGGTCGGGGGTGGCTTTCAGGACAAGCAGCACGCTCCCCCTGTGTGACCATGAGCACCAGGCACCATCCCCAGGGTGGGTGTCCATGTCCCCACAGGAAACCCCGGGGGCTCCCCCAGCCAGGAAAGATCTGCTCGGGAGGGCAATCCCTCCCCTCTGCAGTGCCAGGACAGGGGCTCCTCCTTTGAGGCCTCCCAACTGGCAGAGCAGGCTGAAAGGCACCCCAGCAGCCATGCCTCTGGATGCAGAGGTGGAGAGCAGTGAGCCACGAGCTCCTCTCTGCCAGAATCCCGCATCTGCCCTCAGAAAAAATCAATAAGTACATAAATAAGGATCATAAACCTGTGAACCTTGTTCATAAACCTTGTTCTCAGCCTGCCTGTGTTGTAGGATACAGCAAATACAATTCCCACCACAACACACCGAGCTAGGGCAGACTCCCTCATTCACCACACCCCCCTTTATATGTCACACCTCCCTCTTCACTTCACCAATTTAACAAAAGATAGGGAAAAAACCCTGCCACCAAAAGACCCTTCCTAAAGCTCGCTCCTGTGCCCACACAGAGACGTGCAGAGGATAAACTGTCCCAGCCTCAGCGCAAACAGTCAATTCTGATGTCTGCACATTTATCAGCAAACAGCCATGTGTGACAGCAGCCTCGGCCCCTGCCCAGCACCACACCCTGGGGAGGGAGCGAATGACGGGGCATGGGAGCAGCTGGAAGAGGGATCCAGTCCCCAGGGCCTGGAGGGAGCACTGCTTCCCTCCAGGCTACCAGACAAAGCCACGTCTGGGGCTGGGCTTGAGAGTAGGAAGAAGGGGAAAAAAGCAGAATAGAACGGAAGGTGAAGTTAATTAACCTTTAAAAGTAATGAATGGAGGCTGCAGTGCAACAGATGATATGAACTAATTTGTTCACACTCCTCAGAAATAGTCGTTTTCTAAAGAAACGTGTTTATCTATTCTATTTTAAATTACCTCGGTGCAAGTCACCAACAGTGAGTCATCTGTGGGCAAACAATGAACTGACAGTCTCAAACACCGAAGTGGTTTTATTACTGAAAATGATGCTGTTTTGTGCATCTGAGTTTCAGGCTGATCAATGTTTCTGTTGGTAGCATGGGAACACCTCTGGGCCCGCTGTTCTGTGTGTGCTGGTATCGATAACCTGCCACAGCACAGGCTCGAGCTCCCTGCCCCACAGCCGGGTTTGCTGGCACTGCCAGGGCAAGGCCAGCTCGGGGCTCCTCACAACTCCCACTTCAGTCACACAGGGAGCACCAGGAGCTCCACACGCTCTCCCGAGGCACGAGCTTCCGAAGGGAAGAGGAAAAACCAGCACACACACCTCCTGCAGCAGGCTCAGTGCTGGACAGAGCTGGGAAGGTTTCCTTCAGCACGTTCTGGTCAGCAGCCCCTGGTGTCCCCAGGCTGCTGTGTGCCACCACAGTGCCAGCGCTGACCCTGATGCGGCGCTGGGCCAGCTCAGTCGCCAGCAAAGCACAGGAGGAGTTACCTCAGCGGGTCTAATCTATGCCCCAGAGCTTTGGAAAGACAGCAGTTCTTCAGCAAACAGCAACATTTCCCCATGCCCCAGAGTTTTGGAAAGACAGCAGTTCTTCAGCAAACAGCAACAACATTTCCCCTTCCCACCATGGCAGTGTTCTGTAGATTTATTGAAAAAAGAGTAGATTTCATTCGTAAGCACCAAAAAACACGAACACTACGTAGTTAGCAAGCACATAATGTAGTTACTACCTGGCCAGCCACATCCTCTGCAGAACTGATCAGATACTGCCCCTGGAGCCATCAGCATCCAGCTCCAGCACCCTCTGAACCCTCAGCAGGGCCATGGCAGGGACACTTTGTGGTGCCCCACCGTGACACTCCGGTCAGGTGGCACTCAGGGCAACACTGGGCAGCCTCTTCAGGACATGCCAAAGCACCTCGAGGCTTTCAACCTGCCCAAGCTGCCATGTGCATGTGCTAACTTACTGTGAGTGCATTCATTGCCCAGACAAATTTAAGCTGTTATTGGGATGGACACTGTGGATGACCGAGTGCTTCCCAGAAGGACATGGATGCCTTCCATATCCACTCAGACCAGTCTGCTGTTCCAGGCTAATTCCTTCACATATCAGTATTCCAGAGTCTCACTCAGTGCCTGTTTTACAGGTGCTTGGACAGCTGCAGGCACAGGAGTCCCAGAGCAGCAGAACTAAGGGCATTAAACAAGCCACTGCCACAGTTCCTGGGGGAGGGAATGAGCCCTGATGGAGCTGACAGGGTTCCTCAGCCCGGCCGTGCCAGCTGCATCCCCAGTGCTCTGAGAAAACCAAGCACCACGGCCCACAGCCCAAAGGGAGGTGTGTGCCCCACGTCCCAGTGCTGATCCCGCTCCCAGCTCCAGCTCTGCCAGTGGCCAGAGCCACCCAGGAACTTACGGCCGAGCTGCTGCTTCCTGCGGGCGCTCATCGCAGCCAGGGCTGGGTATCCCTTTATCCAGGGCTATCCCACGGGCACCCTTCGGCACACCAGCCCTGCAGGGTGATCGGTGTCCCAGCCAGCCTGGAAACAGGGCTCACACACCCCCCCGATTCCACCATCCAGCACGGGAACACACTCCCGGTACAGAGCCATGGCCAGGGCTGCGCCTGCGCCGGGCCCCCTCGGAGCCCGGCCACGACCCCACCTCCGGGCGGCCAGCCCACGGTGCCAGGGACACCCCAGGACACCCAGGGACACACACTCACTGCTCTGCAGCCCTCGCCAGCCTCCCCACACAGAGATGGCACTGCCACAACCAGGGATGACCAACTGGAATTTGGCCTTGCTATTACATCTGGGTGAGGAAGGGACTGCAGAATGACCTCGAGCAGAATTCCGCCCTCAGCCGAGTTCTCCGGTGTGGAATGTGCTTATCTACACACACGCTGCCACGAGATTCAAAACTTGAACCTGATGCTTTCCTTGCAGGCCTGTTCCCAACCCCTCCAGGAGAGCTGGCTGCTGTGAATTATTAAATGGGGCCGTATCCATTACGTCCTACACCTCGGAAGGCAGATGGAGTAACACCTGCCCTCCTTTAACCACGGCCACCGAGGCTCCATGGAGGGCTCTGGGTACCCAGCACCTGTGAGAGGAACGGCAGCGCTGGGCACCGCAGCTCAGCAGCTCCAGCACGGGCAGCCCTCCCCACAGGGCAGCCACAAATAACTCCCTTTTGCCTAAAATAGGCTCCATTTCTTATACAATAGCTCTGTCTATTCCCAGTAACTTTCACTAGATAAAAAATATCCACTAAAATCAGCCAAGACAGATACAAAGAAAAAAAAGCATATCAACCCCCAACACTGCCCTGAAATTCTTTAACGTCTTATAATAGGCAAGAGGATATTTCAAAGTACGATCCATGACTTTTGGTGGCTGTATTTTAGATTGGTTTGTTTGATTTTAAATTACAGATAATCTTGTCACAAAAATGTCTTCCGAGCTACTCAATTCTGGCAAAAAGCTCTTTGCTAAATGTATTTTCTAAGTGTTTTCTTTAAAAGAACATAATCCAACATCCTTAAGGATGAGCAAAATACAAAAATTAACTTTAATCTACCATGATTTCTCCTTCTCTCTATAGCATTTACTCTCTATCCACTTAGAGGCTTAAGCTAATTGCCACTTTCCATTCAGCACTGACTTAAACTGAACAAAATTAGACATTATAAACTACAAGATACTGAAGAAAGTTGCTCAAGATGTCTTCCTTTTTTGTACCATCTCCTGCAGTTCTTGAAAAGACATCTTTTATCCAATGCTTTCATTCAAATTTTACACACCATTTGCAAATGTGTTATACTATTTATAAGTGCTGCTAGAAAAAAACAAACTCTTCTCCACTGAAAGCCACAGCGAAATTCCCGACAGATGAAAAGGTCAAGAATGTTTTTATTCGAGGCAAACACATTTGTAATAATTTAGGCTAACACAGAAGTGCAGTTTGTCCTCATTATAAGAGCAGTATCTCAAATACAAGCTACATGTTTTCATGGAGAAATGTACTCTCAAGTCAATACAAACCCACCAGGTTTCCTTGTTAAACATTCAGGAACAGACACACATTTGTTATACCAACAATGTCCACGCACACACTGTATACAACTCACCAATCACAGGGGTTAAGTTACCTGATTTTTCTATAAGCATTTCCAGAAATGTTACGAGCTCGTCCTATGGCAATTCCAAACTCAAACATCCTTACCTTTTTCTGGACTTAAATTTTTATATACTTCCAGGTCTGCCATTAAATTTGTAACTCATGCATTATTGGCAAGCAGAATGGAAATTCCTCCCTTCAGGAAAGGCTCAGTTTCATCCTCACGTCTTCAGAGCCAACCCATTTGGAAAGCAATCCTTGGAAGTACAGCCGAGCGCTGCTCCTCAGGATGAGCGATGAAGCCTCGGTGAGCCATAGCACAGATCCAGGGGCGAGAGCGGATAACTTCGTTCACGCCCCGAGGAGCGCAGGCTGGGAGGGAGCCGGCAGCATCTGCTCGTGCTGCAGCTGCGGAGCGGCGCTGCTGCCGTGTCCCCGCGGACAGCGCAGGGGGCCGGCGGCGCTCCGGGCACCGCAAGCGCTCCGGGCACCGCAGGCGCTCCGGGCACCGCAAGCGCTCCGGGCACCGAGCGTGCCCAGCGCCGGGAAGCGCTCGCTGCTCGGCCCCGGGAAGCGCTCGCTGCTCGGCCCCGGGAAGCGCTCGCTGCTCGGCCCCGGGAAGCGCAGGGAAATCCCGCGGGCAGCGGGGCGCCTGGGCGGGCAGGGATTACCGCACTCCGGCTAAGGAGCGGAGGAGTGACGCAGGCTGGATGCAGGGGGGGAAATCCGGCCCCACTCCAAAGTAACCCCCCGCATCTGCAGCCAGGGGTTCTGCGAGCGGGAGGGGAGGATCCCCAAGCCTCTGCCCTGGATCTGTGCCCAGTGCGATGGGGGACAAGATCCAAGTGGAGTTGACATGTTTCACTTCCTGAGAAATCATTATTTCTTAGCTGTTGCTAACATAGAGAGCCTTCCGCAGCCCCCACAACAGAGCTCAGCACACGGTAGGGTATCCATGGACTATGTCCAGCACCCTGGAATGTGAAACCGGACCCCAGACCCACTGCAGGATCTCTTGGCTGCTCTCAGCTGGGGTTCTAGCGGCACTCTCCGGCTGGGATGACAGGAGGTGGCACAAGTCCCACTCTGAGAAGGGCAGTGTCACCCATCCCCAGTCAGAGCGAGGGAAATGGGGCGGCCACGGCATTACCCCAGCTCTGGTTCCCACCTCAGCTCACCACGTTCGTGGCTGAAATCACCACTCTGAAGCCTCCAGACAGTTACCAATGCGTGTGCATTAAAATGACCTGATGCGCTATAGCTGCAATTCAACGACGAGAAACAAACTCTCACTGCTGTATAGTTTAATTATTGATATATCAGATTGCACTTGATAATGTGTTAAATGCAAATTACTCACACTCCTACCATTCTGTTAATTATAAGACGAGCTGTACACGAGCACCTTCAACACCACAGCTGCTCTGTAAGAAACCTCACACAATCACCAATACATTTTTCATTGTTTTGTCTCCAAAATAAACTTCATTTTAAAACCAGACGTGCCTAAATGCTACATGCCTTGAGGAATTCAAGCGTGTTATATAGGTTAGAACATTACAGCAAACAAATGAAGACTTTATGTAATTCAGACAACATATGCCAAATGGTATGAGAATATCTGTAGGTTTATTCGACTTCCAAAAAAAAAAACCAAAATCAACCCCCATGACAACTCCTCAGTGCCAAGGCAGGTTTTGCAGCTAATCCCAAGCCCTGCCAGTTTGCTTGGCTTTTCCCTTGCTCCCGGGGGTCACAGGCTCCTGCTGGGAATGCTCTGCAGAGCCACAGCACACACAGTTCTAACAGTCCCAGAGGTGATGGTGACAAACAAGCTTTCTGAACAAAAAACTCGTTCTCCTTTACCTGTAGTTGATTGACATCAATGATCGCCACAAGACAAGATCTTTCCAACCATCACTGCTGCCCCATGGGTGTGGCACAGTCCCAAGCCAAGGTCTGGCAGGAAAGGTAACAGCCTCACCTCCACTCTTGTTTTTCCTACTCAGGTTTTCTGCCCACACCTCACAAGGCTCAGATTTCTGGACAGAGACACAACCCTGCAAGTTCTACTGCAAAACATCCATTTTCCAATAAATGAGAGTATGATTTAACTAACAGTTTGGAAATTACAGCGTCAGAGGAAGGTTCATTTTCTAGCTCATTGGGTTTTCCTTTATCACTGTCAAAATAGCTGGAAACCAGTACAAAGCCTAATTCTGCTAAATAGCAAGAAAAGCTGATTAGAGAACTAACACCTCTTACAGGGAATAGATAATGAAATAAGAAGATAACAACATCTTCATAATCATCATCCAAGTGTAATCTTAGACCTAAACTGTGAGACAATCTCCTTGTGAAAAGTCAGCCAGCAATGAATAAAACTTTGTATCAGCTGCATGGAAAACTTTTTTTATCAGATTAAAGCTTTTATCAAGTCATTTATCGTTAATGAAGACGTGGTTCTATGGAAAGCTGAGAAACACAAAAACAGAAGGGGAAAAATACTTGGCATTAGAACCCAACCATTGTCTGGAGACAGATCCCACATGAGACTCCTCCTTTCGTGAACAGATCCAGAGGCAGACACAGTTCTTGAACAAAGCAGAGAGAGTTTCTTCAGGCATTTTAGGCCCTTTTTTAACCTAAGCGGACTTTAATGCATCGATTCCTTAATGCTCTTCTTGCAAACACGTTTTCATTTGCATCTGTTCGTCTCAAGGAACGAATTGTGGATATTTCACCACATAAATCAGAATACGAACCAAAACACAAATTCCTGCACTACTAACTCGTTGTTCTGCTTTCCCAGCATCATCATGAAACTCCAGCTGAAGCGGCTCTGAAGATAAAAGGCTGAATCCCACAGCCCACATCTGGCATCTGTAGCTGTGCCCCCAGCCCTGCACGAGGCTTCAGCAGAGCTAATTATAAAGCACTGCCCCTCAGCAAACATCAGGCCTGAAGGATCTGTGCAGTTTGGCAAAGCTCTAGGACCGCTCCCCCAAAACTCTCGTGCTCCAATAACCAAAATAGACCATTTGACTGCATAAAAAAGGAGAACAGAAGGCATTTTATGTCCTCGCTGGGCACGAAAGTCCGAGGTCACTGAAGCAAGGAAAGGTTCTCCGTGGTTTCCTCAGCAGGACGTTGGACAGCCAAAGCCACCGGGATGTGCCCAACGTGGCTTCAGGACCTGTGTCACCTGTCAGGCTCAGCCCCCACTCACACCTTCCAGGCAATTCCCTTTCCAAGGTGGAGCGATGGGGCAGCACAGCCTGCTCCATCCGTGACAGCCTGAACTCCTGCTTCCCTCCAACCCGGGGGTTCACACCAACCACCTCAAGTTTTGGAGTGAATTCCCACAGATGGTCACAAGCATGAACGAATTCCACAAATCTTACAGAAAAAAATAAAACTGCCGGCTGCAATGATAAAACCTGCAATTACCTAAATGCAGTTTTGGCTGGGGAAGCACTTGCCTTGCTGACTGGGAGGCACTGGGAGCCACAGGAAGGGCTGCTCTCTACACTTTGGGGTTTTTTTCCCTTTACACTTTTAGCCCCGACCATCTAGTAGCAAAGTAGATGGATGTTTGCTCTGACAACGCAGCCATTCCTACATTGTTATTGCCAGCAAACACACAAAACATGATGCACATTTACAGCTTAAAACCCCTGCAAAAATAAAAAAAACCATCTCTTCTTCCATGCCTCCAGGGATGCTGTACTTTGTATTTTGGAACTGCTTGCAAGAGGAAGGAAAGGAAAGTGGGTTCATCAAATCCTCAAGGCTATTCCAAACATTCTAATTGCTTGTCTTCTCTGTTCTGCAGAAACTGCTAAAACAGCTCACCCCCAGCCCTGGCTCTGGTCTGTTATTCTCTGTGTGCACACACGCTGCTGTATCTCGCTGCTGAGGCTGATGAAGAAAACTGACATTTTTGCTTCTGGGTAGATAAGACTCCCCAGAGTACAAGGCACAGCAGCAACCTCCACTTCTGTAACCAAAAATTTCAGACACAAACAGATAAGAATTTTAATATCCTGCAAATGCAGCCATTAGCAGCTTTTCCTAATAAAATTATAAAATGATGAGAAAGCCTTAGGCAATGTGGCTGCACACAGCACTTCATTACACACATGAACGTCAGTCATTATTTAAAGACAACCCTTCAGAGCCCCGTGGAAAGCCCCACGGTTGTGTATCAATACTTCTTGCCTAACAACATGCAAGTGTCTCAAAGCACCATTAAAACCTGGTAGAGAGCAGCCTGATCCGTGTGCAGCAGCATTCTCCTGAGTGGAGTGGGAGCGCTGCTCCTTGTGTTTGAAGTGCACTGTGCACAGGAATTGAACTGGGACCCCAGACAGATTTCCAGCCTTATTTCCCATCAGTCAATACACCGCTTGCTAATCACATTTACAACCTCAGAGCAAGAGCACAAATACAATGCTGTAACAATTCTTCCAAAACTGGTCAATCTCCCACTCAGAACACCTTAGTTTTTCCTGTGCCTGTTTTATACACTTGTGGACAATTTTCAACTGGCTCTCGTGCCAACTTCCCCCATCAGTTCAAATAAGCCTTTTCCTCCCTGAGCTTTCCCTTTGCAATGCACTCAGAGCCAGCAGTCACATCCCTTCTCAGTCTTTGACTTCCCAAGCTAAACAAACCTGACTCATCTCCACTTCTGCAGCCCTTCTCTCTGTTCCTCAGCTCCCCCTGCTCAAATCCTGCTGCCCAGAACCGCATTGGGCTGGGCCTTGTGGCACCACCACCTTCATCTTACTCCTGAGCACTCAAAATTGCACCTTCCTTCCACTGATCACAGAATCGGAGTGCTTTGGGTTGAGGGGACCGTAAAACTCATCTTGTTCCATCCCCTGCCACGGGCAGGGACACCTTCCACTATCCCAGGGTGCTCCAAGCCCCCTCCAACCTTGAACACATCCAGGGATGTGACATCCCCCACTAAAGCATCCCACGGGGCAGGCGCTGTCCTCCTGCTGCAGGGGCACTGCACTGCAACAGGGCTGCAGGCTCAGTTGGGTGTTTCTGCTGCAAGCTGAGCCTTTTTTCCTTTTTTTGAGGGGAGGTTTGGCTTTTTTGGGGGGTTTTGTTGGTGGTTTTTTGGTCAGCTTTTGGTGGGAACTGTCACCTCTGTCACTGTCCAGCGGGGACTTCGGCCCCCTCAATGCACCCAGAGGGAAGGGAACTGTCTCTGCAGCGTCTCGCTCAGGTTAAAGGAGACAAATGGGAAGCCCTGATGGATTCAGTCAGGGAAGAATAGTTAATCTTACCTGGTCATGAATCAAAGATAAATAAATTAAGCCATGAAATCTTTCTGGTCGAGGATTCCTGCTAATTATGCCTCGGCCTGTAGATGATTATCACTTTGCAGACTCATCCCTCAATAGCTGTTCATGGATTACTGGACTCTGTGCTGATGGATCATTATCCAGCCTTTGCACCATTAGCAGGATAAAGACTTGGTGCTGCTCTGTGATGAAATACACCTCAGGTCACAGAGCATGGACCAGACTCTTCTTTCACCATTCTAGAACAGCAGAGCTGCAAATACAGACCTGTGCAGCTGCTCCAGTTCCACACTGGTGCAGGAGAGCAGGGAGCTGCCCGGGGAGAACAGGGATTAACAGGCATTTCCCAAAACACTGCCACAGTGCTCAGGGGCACCTGGGTGAGCACATCCCTCCCACAAGGTCAGAGGGAACGCTCGAGGAACATGATCCCACCAAAACCGGTGGGACCACACGAGTGGCCTGATAAATGCCAGGAATGAATCCATTTCTTTGGAGAAGCAGAATGGTTGTGCCTGGAGATGACAGCACTTTCCCTCTAACACAAGTCCCAAATGCAGCACACACATGAATTAATGTGACAACACCACTGTCAGACTTACTTACAGGAAGTTATTAACATTCTTATGGTGTCCCAAATAGAGCTAGAAGTGCCCATGGGCAAGGAAAAAAGCAGTACAGGGAAAAATGGGGCTCTCTCTGAACTGGCTTTCATTAGGAAGATTCACAGACTGACAAATGATTAATTCTCCCACTAAGCCATTAACTTCATCGATGGTGACATAACCACAGTGACAAAAATGCAGATACCGTTTGTTTTACAGTGGGCTGCAAACCTCTCCAGTCCTGACAAACACACTGAAAATGGAGATGTATGTTCTCTAGGGAAAATATTACCTTTGCTTTGAATGAGACGGGTATTTCTATCTTTAATTCATAGCCATTCCGTGCTGCTGTTATTAATAGTGCCATAAACCTGCCCTAAAGGGATGGGGTTTAATTACTGACCTCAAAGGGAATAAAGAATACAAGATCTGGGCCTCTCAGAACAGCATTAGGAAGTCACTCCCTCAGCAGACAGGGGTCCAGCTGTCTGATCAGATGAGACCTGCTGGAGCCCCCGAGCCCGTGTCATCCAGAGCACAACCAGCACCAACCCCCGGCGCAGCTCTGTCACCAGCTGTGCTGCAGCTGCTGCTCCTCTGCAGGGGTCGGTGCTTCGGGCAGCACCACAGCCGAACCTAAGGAGGGCAAGGGCTCCCGGCCAGTCCCCTCTGCCTGCCCGGGAATGCCGTGCGCTGCGGGAGGGGTGAGCACCGGCAGCACGGGATGGGACCCTGGGGTCAGTCAGACCCCGGTGGGTCCGTCACTGACAGCACCGGGGGAAATGGGTCAAACCCAGTCCTGGCCCCACCAGAGGAGATCGGTCGGACCGGGAGGACCCAGCCTCGGTCGCACCGGGGGGGATCGGTGGGACCCAGCCCCGGGGGGATGTTCAGTCGGAGCCAGCCCCAGCCGCACCGGGGGAAATCGGTCGGACCGGGGGGGGATAGGTC
>VZTA01028163.1:19790-30508 GCA_013398855.1 Mohoua ochrocephala | reverse complement strand
ACAGAGTGTCACAGCGGCCCCGGGGCGATACACGGGTGGGCACAGAGTGTCACAGCGGCCCCGGGGCGATACACGGGTGGGTACAGAGTGTCACAGCGGCCCCGGGGCGATACACGGGTGGGCACAGAGTGCCAGGGACCGCGGGCAGCACGAACAGCCGAAAATGCGGAGTAACTCTGTAACTCACCGTGGAACGCGCCGTTGTCCGCCAGGAAGTGCCGGCAGTACTGCAGGCAGCTCTTCTTATCCAGACTCCAGTAACTCATCGTGAGGCCGCTTCCCGCTCACCATCAAAGGCTCTGACCCTGCAAGGGAAACGAGAACGGGTAATTGGGACTTAGTCACAAAAAACGCCCAACTACTGCAAGCACTGTAGTTATTTGAGCCCTTTATGCGAAATGGTTGATTGGCTTCACGCAAAGATGACAACAAATGTAGTTCTTCGCTCTCCAAACGTGCCCATCTCCACGGACATCCAGGCAAAGGGCACGGATGCATCACCTGGACGGAGCCAGAACTGGGCTGCGCTGGTGCCGCCAGCCAGCGAGTCCCAGGCTGCTGCAGGGAGCCCACCCCACCCAGCAATGGCTGTGCCTGCAATGGGCACCTCTGTCCCCGTCACCCCCACAGCCACCACAGGCCACCGTGGGGCCTGGAGCGACAATCAATTTAATCCATTCCGTGATGCTGTCCCATATTTAACAAGCTACAGGCACATCAGACAGCACCACAAAAATATAAATCCTCCCCAAGTGAAGGTTATGGTAATTAGAAAGGTGACTCAAAGGTAATCACCCCCTGATTTCGAGACCAGAGCAGAGTTATGAGCACGCAGGGCCCCTGTGCCCTTGCCAGACATTGCCCTGTGGCACTCGGGATGAACTCGCCCGTGGCCAGGCAGTTTGAGCCTGAGGAGGAGCAGTTACGTCAGCCACCCAAAATTAACACTTAGGGTTACAGGCAGACACACACCAGCATCTCACACTTCTTTGAAGCCACGGAATCCTTCATCTCCTGTCCTGACACCAAATCCTTTCACCGGATCCTCCTTCTCCCTTTGCTATTTTGTGAAGTTCAGGTTCTGGTTTCAGCAACCCAGACACCCCTTCCTGCTACAAGCCCACTTTGGTCTCCCATTTTATCTCCCTCCCACCTTCACTCTGGTCAACCCAGCTGCTTGCTCGCCCACACTTGGCACAAACAACTCCAACTGTCTTTATCCAAGCAATTCTAGCAGGATGCAAGGACACTGCCACCCAAACCCCCTCATGAAACTACTGCCAGGGGGCCTTAGTAACAAACCCACCCCCAAATGAAGCACCGGAGCACATCAAGTGCTTGGCCTGCAGCTCTGCTGAGGGACACAGATCCATTTCATTCAAAACAAAAAGGACAACAAATAATCTGAAATCCCAGCCAGCAGCACTCCTCTGATCCTTAACGACCAATTTAGCTACAATCATTTCCTGGGGTGCAGCCACCGCACTCAGCTAACAAGGGAACAGAAGAACCTGGAGAACTTTTCCCCTTTCCCCGTGCAAGTGTGATGAATGCTGTCTCCTGACGTGGTGGAGGAGATGGAGATGATCGTGAAGAGTGCAGAAATATCTCCTGATTCTGGTCCTCCAGTCCCTGCCGTGGCTGAGCAGACCTCCTCTCCCACCACTTCAGGTCAGGCACCAGGACAAACCCAGGCTGTCCCTGCGGGGCTGGGTGAGCTTGGGGAAGGCTCAGCAGCAGCAGCGGCACTGAGCAGGGGCAGCAGCATTTGGTGACCTGGAGGCGAGGAGAAGGGACCAGCCTCCTCCTCTCCCCCAAAGCTGCGGGGCTCTCAGGCTCCAGCAGTGTGGGAGGTGTGGAGGTCTCCTCTGCTGAAACAGCACCAAGCACGGGGCTGCAGCCTGTAACCGGTGCCTGAGGTCAGTGTTGATGGTTACCTGCAAGCCTTAGGGACCCACAGGCCAGTCCCGGTGTGACACCCGCGCTGGTCCTGCCCCGGGCCGGCCAGGAGGCTGTGGCTGCACATGTGGGATGGAGCAGGGATGGGCTGGATGCTGGGCTGCAGGTGGGAGCCAAAACCACCTGCTTGTGCTTTGCTCCATCTTACAACTTCCCCAGGCTCCACTGGGGCTGCGTTTGGGGTATGGCCCGGGTATTGTTCATGCTAAAGGCATATTTTGGCAAACTTTGGCACCCAAGCAGCAATACCCACTACCTCTGCCAGGCCTCATCTTCTACATTTCCTGCGCTTTTGCCCTGGCCAGCCACGAGCTTTCGGCTTTCATTATAGCCTGCGCTAACTAAGGCCACTCTTCCAGCCTTAATTACTAAGACACAAGCTGTTAGTTACTTTTAAAGCACAGGAATAACACCACAGTCCAGCCTACTGCCGGGCCTTTTGCTTTAGGCTACAAAAGAGGCACCCATGTTTTAATTAAGGAAACCATATCAAATATTCACCACTAAGAATTTGCACACAATAAAAGGAGATCTTATCTCCCGCCCAGCTCCCACACAGAACCCGTATCACGGGGGAGATTTACAGGGAAATGTTGCTGTCAATACATCCCTGCAGTGCCTCTGAAAGAGCCCCTGAGCCCCCTCCCCTCCCTTTCACGGCGCTGCTGATACAATCCTCCTTTGTTCTTGCACAAAGGGTTCTCCCACACCACGGTGGCCCCTCGGAACAAAGGTTCTCCCGGGCACATCAGGGATGAAGGCAGACTCCCGAAGGGGCTGCATCAGCTGACACAAACATCCCACAAGAAAACCTTCCTAAGAAACACCGGCAGTTTTTTGGACAGTCCTCAAAGTTGTTTGCTTTACAGAGTTCCAGGAGAGCCCAGCCAAGATCATGCCTTACCCTACGGTACAAAAAAAACCCAAACAAAATCCCAACCAACCCCACACTTGGGCCAAATACCGTCGTTTCAAAGGAGCACGCACTTGGGAACTTAACTGTACACAAATTTGCATCATTTCAATACAGGAGAAAAAGAACATTGTGTCTTTGCCACAGACTAAAATGCGGGCTGTACCTGTATCACTTATTTTACACACGTAGAATAAGCTATTAGAGTAAAGAGTGCCCATAAGCATATAATTAAGTTTAATTAGGACTGTAACGACAAAACTATTTTGGCAAAAAGTCACCAAAACCCTGACCAGCTATAAATCTGAGTTCAAAACCAGCTTGTGCAGTTACTTGATAAAGCAGCCGATTCAGAGGGAGCTGAAAACACTCCTCACTTTTCCACCCTGCAGGTTTCTCAGCTTGGGGTATCGCTTTCACAATAAGCAAAATTCCTGCAGGTTCAGCCCCGAGCCTGCCAAATTCATTCCAAAAGGTAAAACAATCGGTGCTTCACTACCTGAGAGAAGAGATGCTACTCCAGCGTGACTGGGACCCACCTACTCTGTATCTGGATAAAGTAATTAATCTGGAAGTTGAGCAAGGAGTCCATTATGTGGCGTGCAGAAACTCAGCAACTCCAGAGAACCGCATCTTCTATTTTAGCTGATTAATTTCCATTAAACCTGTCAGCTGCCTTATTTTAGTGCTTTGAGCACTGTGTTCTGTGAGAGACACTTTTCCAAAGAGCTTTGATGAGTTCTACAGAGCTGCTCTTTACCAGAGAGTTATTAATGGAAGGAAACTGATACTGCTGAAGTTATTAATGGAATAAAACTGGTATTGCTTGTTATTAATAGAAGCAAGCTGACATTGCTCAAAGTTTGATGCAAAAGATGAGTTAACTTACATATTCACGTGTGCATGCATGAATAAACGGTGCAGATATAGACAGACGAGATGAACAAATATTGATCCTTTTTGTTATCAGAAAGTGGGTAAACTCCTCGCAAGGGAAGTTTCATTCTATGCGTGCCTTACGAAGTTATTTGATTCTAAAAGCTGTGGAAATGAATGTGTGAGATATTCTGAGTGCAGCAGAGGATGCGTACGCCCTGCCCAGGCTGGGAGAGCTGCTTCTCACGGCAAGAGGCTCAACACCAAGAACAACATCTGACCCCCCATGTCTCACCGCATCCTGCAGTTTCCCCTCTCACACAGAAAAACCCCGAGCGCGCTGTGCAGGGAAGCAGGGAATTCCCTCATTCCAGGGAATCACGGTGCGTGTTACCAGCAGCTGCAGGCTGAGCCGTGCTCAGCAGAACATCCTCAGCTCGGGCTGTTGGGCTCAGCACAGAACTGCTCCGGAGAGCAGCAGCACAATCCAAACATCTATTGGCAGTGTTTAACCTGGACGCTGAGCAGGTCCCAGGGTGAAGAGGGTACAAGCACACCGGCACTTTGCACCGCCAGGAAGGTGTCTGAGCCCTGTGACAGCTCCCAGAGCAGGCATGAGTGAATTCACAGGCTGAGACTGCTGACGGTGCCTCTTCTCACCTGCCCTCTCCCCTGCTTGTTCCCAGAGCTCTTCCACAGATCAGACACCACGGATCGTTCCCAAGGGCAGGGCAGGTCCTGCAGGACACCGGCATTTCCCTCGGACAAAACCACAGCTCCAGTTTCAGAGCTCGTATCCACCCAGTGAACACACGGGGAAAGGATGGTTTATAAAAAACTGATTCCTATCCTTAGCCCCAAATGGTGTATAAGGTGCCTGTCCCTGATAATTAAAGTCCAGAAAATATTGAGAGGGCTACTGATTTTGGAAGCTTGTGCCCGTTAATGACGAATTTTAGCATGAAAAATAGTTCAGAGATACTGGCTCTACAACTGACATAAAGGAAAAGTATAACAAAATAATAAGTCATAAAAAAGGTGGGAAACGAGAAGAGCAATCCAGAGTCGCACAAAGGCCACCCCAAGCGTGTGGTGGAAATAATGCTGTGATGGAAATGATGCTCCATTGGCTCCAGCTACGGCCAGAGCCCTCTGATGAGCTTTAGGGATCTCAGTATGGGAGGGAGGACAGACCATCTGGCTGGCACTAAGCAGCAGGAATACAGTCCAGAGAGAAAGGCTGGGCTTTAGTGTGGCAGCTGGGACTGTGGTGGGGGCACGCAGCATCTCTGATGACACCACCTCGTGTGGGCAGCTCCCCTCCAGCCACTGCAAACAGAAAATAAACACCAAAGGACAAACACTACTTTGAACTTCCCCTGGAGAATCCCGAAGTGGCATTGAAAACCGAAGCGATTTAGCTCCACAACAAACCTTCACTGTTATTAGAAGGAAGGAAGCAAAGTGCTTTATCTCCAGGTTGAGAATAAGCAAGAGGAACACTTGCTCTCCTCCTCGGGAGCAGAGCAAGGGCTGCCCAGGGGGGATGGCTGGGCTCTCTCTAGATTTTCATAGCTCAGTAAAGAAACGTTCCACATCAAGCTCTACATCGTTTCCCAAGGTGCCATCAGCACTCAGCAGCTTGGCAAACACGCTGCAGAGCACACAGACACTTCCCCAGAGCCCAGGGCTCAGCCCTTTGTCACAATCAGAAATTACAGGTGCTGACCAGAGGGAGAGAAGTCACCCGCATTTCTGTTCACACCGCGAGATGCAACCAGGAAACTTTATGCCCTCACCAACTTCCTTTCCCTGGACCACATTAAAACGTGCTGCAGGTTTCTCTCTTAGTTAATCAGTAGCCATCAACAGGAACTCCCCAGTCCGTGTTTTTACTTTCTAACCAAAGTGACAACTCTGGCGGAACAACCCTCAAGCTTTCAGGGACCAGCTCTGCACAACACGGGCTGGATTTTTTGAAAACAGTATCCACAGACCAAAGCAGTTCTTGGATGAAAAGCTTAGGCATAGTTAGACCTAAAAACCAAATCTGATGAGATTATAAAACCCTACTATGACAATATTTCATGGGGCATTTACCCATCTGCAGTCTTGGGCTTCTTATTCCACTAAGCCACTAACAGTCACCCAAATATTGCTAAGCATTTAAGCTGGTCTAAATTCATGCAGATTTAGATTTAATTGTCACAAAAGCCAGGCTCTAAGGGTTCCACACATCATCTGTGCAAATCTCCACTTTAATCAGCATCAGATATCAACATTCACTCAAAATAACTTGCATACACGTTGCTAAAGTTACACATATGGGAGCCAGGCAGAAGAGGCAAGGCGCACAAGACGGAAGTTCCATACTGCTGACACAAAAAGACATTTTTTCCAACAAATTGGTGTCGTTTTCATAACTTACAAAACAAAGTTTTACCTACCTACGGTATAAACTATTTCATTAATGTATGGCAACTTTCCAGAGTTAAAGCATCTTGTCTAAAACAAAAAGCTTTAAAAATACCCCCAAAATTACACTCCCTTTTGAACAGCAAATATTTAACCATAACTATTACCAGCATGGAAAAAACATCAACGATACTTGGCAATAGAAAACAAAACCATCCAGTGTGGGATCCTTGGGTTATTTCTCTAGGAAGTGGTCTGGAGGAGTAAAAGCGGAGATTTTGGCTTGGTTTATTTTTCTGACAGACGAGTTCCCAACTCAAACGTGCCGTGAGGCCAGAACAGCTGTGCTGGCACCACGCTGGCAGCAAAGGTGTCAGAGGGGGCGAGCCAGAACGCGAGCAAAGAAACGTCCTGTGGATTTCCCTGGGAGCTGTTGGAAACCCTCAGCATTCAGAGCTGTCTAATCAAAGGGAAAAGGTCACAACAGAGTTTGGGATACAGATACGGCACTTGCATGCTCTTAGATAGATGAGACTTGTTGAAAATGCAGATTTAAAACAATTTTTACTGGGTTTAATCAGATATTTTTGCCATTCCCCCAGCAGAGCACTAAACACATCTTACATTGCTCACCAGAGGAAGACAGAGGCTCAGCCCAGCCCTGACTGCATCCAGCTTGGGTCCTGCTGGAGGACAAATTCCAGGGTTTGCTCTTTAGAAGCAAGAGGAGCAGGTTGGGCTCCCCACACAGCACCACGCCGGGGTCTGGCAGACAAGTCCCCTGGCACCCATCCCTCCCAGGCGGGCAGGACTCTGAGCTGAGCTCCCTGTGCACAGGACAGCTCTACCTGTGCCACCCAGCCAGCCCACAGCAACGCCTGCTCTTCCCGGGGCTGCTCATGCCCGGGGAGCTTTTGTTCCCCGTCATTCCTCCACTCCTTCTGGAAGCCATGAAAAGCGTGTGTCAGCACAACTTGCTGCTGAGGAAGGCATTAGAAAGGATTTGAACTGACTCCCCATGGCAACGGACCCTGAAAGGGAATTAGCATTTGCTCCCCATTCCTCGAGAAGCCTAAATGGAATTTGTTTTTCTCCTCTTTAAGGAATGATTTCCAGGAGGGCAGCGTGCTGCCGCCTCTGAGGTTCAGCGGGCACAGCTTCAGCTGGCACCTGCCCTGCACACCCTGCTCAGGGTAACACTCATCCCAGCAGACGTGGGATGGGTCAGTATGAGTGAGAGTCCATCCATGTTTTCCTTACACAGATTTCCTGTGCTCTGTGCACCTTTCTGCTGCCTCAGTACACCCATTTACCAACCCAAATCAGGTTTGGGCTCGCTGCACAGAGGGTTTCAAACTGCAAGCGAATGCAGGAGCCTTCCTGTAAACAAAAATCTAAAATGTAGAGAGACAGCTCACCACGTGATAAACTGTGAAGATAAAAATATGGAAAGCCTGGAAAGGACTTGTGCCAGTGCAGCCAGGCATGGCCATGGAGGACCTGCCCCTTGTGTGCTTGGCCTCTTATCAATGGGCGTGTGCTTCCCCCAAGGAGCGGGCATTTCACACCACAGCACCCTCTGTGCTGGACATCAATTAACACAGCTGCTAATTGATAACATTCTTCCCTTTTTTTTCACCTATGGGTGGAACAAAGACCAAGCAAAGAAAGAGAAGCTCATTGGGGCTCAGCACTGCCTGGTGTGACCCAGGCCATCCCAGCAGACCCGTCCCATCCCGTACTCCACCCCAGCCACACGCTGGGTCACGCTCAGAGCGCAAAGGAACAGGAGCTCTGTGTCAGTTCCGATACATCACACCTCTAACAGAGCACACACCGGTTTTCACCTCAGCCTGTCCCCACTTGAAGGTTCTTGCAAGCAGCCTTGAGTTACTTCAGGCTGAAGAGGCTCACACGGGCACCTCATGCCAAGAACTGTAACACACACACGGCCGAACGCCCTCGGAGCGGTTTCACATCCTTCGGTGGCTGACTGAGCCTCCACCGGAGCACGT
Organism: Mohoua ochrocephala; assembly: GCA_013398855.1. Taxonomy (NCBI): domain Eukaryota; kingdom Metazoa; phylum Chordata; class Aves; order Passeriformes; family Acanthizidae; genus Mohoua; species Mohoua ochrocephala. The sequence continues at coordinate 22,330 of VZTA01028163.1, read as the reverse complement.
GGCATCCTCAGCACCCCGTCCCTGGCTTTTTCTAGCCCTGCAACAGGCATCTGCTTCCAAACTCTGCCCACCTCTCCCTGCCCCTCCCCTGCACACCCACTGCCCCTCGTAAGCGCCCATCTGCAGTGTCAGATACTTCCTCACGTTGTGGATCCCCCAAGCTGCCTTCCCATCCCTCAAATCCGTGCTCCTCATCACTCCCAGCCGCCCAGGTACACCAGACAGTCCTTCTGTAGTGTCAGATGAGCAGCAAAAGGCTCCAAAGTCAGGAAAGCTCAGATCAGAGGGCAAGCTCAGATCTCTGGAGTCACAACAGTGCCCTCAGTGACCACAGAGACTGGAACAAGAAAGCCACCTTTGTTACAGAAAACAGTTCCCGTTCCCTAAAATAAACAAGAAAAGGAGGGAAACAAACCCAAACGAGCGCACAAGAACACACAGCTCCCTCCTGGCCGTCAGATCAGTCTGGCACCAGCTGACCCCTGCGGGGCTCCCCCAGAAGCACCTTCTGCTTGCGGGCTGGGAAGCAAAGCCAGATCTCTCCCTGGCACAGGCGAGACCCAGGGGCTCAAAGCAACGAATGAACCACACTTTGCTGGTCAGTGGCTCTGTCACCCTCTGGTTCTGAGCCATGGCTGCTCAGAACGTGCTCTGCATCCCGCTGTGCCACGAGGAGAGTGCCACAGCACTGCTCCTGCTGCACCCTCACTTCAACACGGCCAAGTGCACCTGAAGCACTCATCGAAGCAGTTTCTGCAAGACCCTCCAAGGCAATTAGGCATGACAGTCTCACCTCCGCTGAAGGCACCGGCAGGAAATGCTGTCCTACTGCAGATAGTGCAGAGACAGACACATGCTTTCCCAATTTGGAGAGTTCGATTTTGGTTTTTTTAACATTCGGGCTCGTTTAAACTTATAAAAAACCCCAGAGCGAACAAACAAAACAAATCTCCACACCACCACACCACCCCGTGTGGCTGTGCCATCAACGTTATCAATTTAAATTGAATTGGATCTTGGGTGACACCTTAGAAAAAAAAACTCAGCTTATTCAGATTTCATTAAAGGAAAACGGTTCCATTTATAGAAAGATTACTTTGTAGAGCCAACAGAAACACACAGCTTAGACGTTAAAGCCTTTCCCAGAAATAAGGGGAAGCCAGATATTGAACAGGGGACTAATTTTCATTCTGTATTTTGATGCTCATGAAACTGCTGTACTGCCACGGGTATTTCTTGACAGTGTTTTAAATTACAGATCAGCTCATGCAAAACTGGGAGCTGTTAATAGCGGGTGGCCTCTGCTTTGCTTTTATGGAGCGAAAATTTTATTCTCCTTCTCAAATACCGGTGATTTTGATCAAAGTCATGGCGGGACACCCGCCTCAACGGCTGAAAGGACAGCAGCATTAAATCAATTCCCTAGGCAACCTCCCAAGCCGAGCCCCTATTGTTAAAATAATGAGTTGTGCACCACTTGATCCCAACCCACCAGCTGATCCCCATTTTTGTAGACAATAGGTAGCACAGAACCAGAAAGCACCCGTGAACGGATCGTTTCTCACAAACCGTGCATCTTCAGCTGATAAAACTTAACGTTTCTTTCTGTAGCAGCCTACGGGCATTTTTGAATGTAGAAAAAAAAGCATCCTTCAGAGTTAAAAACAAATTTTGCAAAAGTAGCACTCTCAAACTTATTCCAGGGAGCTGATGCTTAAAGAGCCAGGAAGATTTTTAACAGAGTGCATGCACTCTGCTGTCTCCCACCTCCCAAAAAGCCTGGATTTCCTTTCCACATCCCACATGATCTTTAACTCAGGTGCCTCACTGCAGGGTTGAGCCCTGTCTCTTTTTTCAGTACTGTTACCTGCAATGATTCTTTCACATTTCAGAACAAACACCTTAAGTTTTCTTTCGTTTCCTTTAAGTTTTGCAACCTGTGTCCCAGAAGTCCCAAGGACAAGTAAATCAGGAGGGCCCCCTGAAAACAGGCAAACATTGTGTTTTATAACTCGGGAGTTAAAGCACACTTTAAACAAAGAGCCTATGACTGGTCCATCAGATAAGGCTTATATCTTTCTCCCTGGAATTTAATAACACTTCTTCTAAAACACTTTTCGGCCAGCTGGAGTTGAAGTTCCCAGAATTGCAAAGGGTAGCTTAATTACAACAAAATGTGCACGGAGATCAATTCCCACCTCACTGTACTTCCTTTTTTTTTTCTTTTTTTTTATGGTTTATGGAGTAGGCAATTAGAAATAAGGTATTTTTAGGGAGGACTCAATCCAGCAAGAGGTTTGACTCTCCTCAACCCCCACCTACCCCAGCACCTTCCAGGTGGGCACAGGCGTGCTCCCACCCTGCGGCACCGCTGGCTGCTGTCCTGCGCTCCTCAGGGGGGTCGGCATTTTCCGCTAAGCCTCATTTAACACGGGCCGGGCTCGGTCTGGGGCGAGCCCAGCGGCTGCAGCTCGCTCCGGTTTCGCTCCCCGCGGCCCAGGTGCTGCCCGGGCACAGCCGCGGGGCAGAGCCGCCCCGGC
>VZTA01028163.1:0-11618 GCA_013398855.1 Mohoua ochrocephala | reverse complement strand
CTCTGGGAAATCCATCCCAGCCCCTCCTCACCCTCCCAGGGAACAATTCCTTCCCAATATCCCACCCATCCCCGCCCTCTGGCAGTGGGAAGCCATTCCCTGTGTCCTGTCCCTCCAGCCCTTGTCCCCAGTCCCTCTCCAGCTCTCCTGGAGCCCCTTCAGGCCCTGGAAGGGGCTCTAATGTTTCCCCAGAGCCTTCTCTCCTCCAGGCTGAACTCTGCATTAAGCTCCTCAAACCTGTACCATATCTCCTCTGACCCTTCAGATGCTCCTTTCTTCTTGACATTTTAAATTTGTTTGGTTTGTTATTCTTATTGGTTTGCGGGTTTTTTGTTTGTTTTTTTAATGTTAAATATCTTTAAGTCTGCAATATTTATAAAAAGAAAAATCACTTTCAAATAGAGCTGGTAGAAAAAAAAGTAGCAAGAACAAAATATTATGGGTTCTCTTCGGCAGCCTGCTAAGGGGCTGGCACAGCAGTAACATTTCCAACTTAGAAAACAGCCTCTTAAATTAAAAGCACTAATCCATCACTTGTTTCACCAGTTTGAAACAGGACACAGTCATTTATTTCAGGTAACATATCTATTCCTACCGATTTGGAGTTTATGTGCAATTTTGATGTTGTTGAGATAATCCAATTATTGATAAGCAATCCTCAACCCATCTTTATTTAGTGACAAGTTTCACTGGCACCTTCAGAAATAGTGAAAAAAAAAATTGCAAAGTAAACCCCAAATCTAATACACAGCAAACTTAATTTATCAGCTTCTGCACCTGAAGCTTTTCCTCACAGTCAGAAAAGGTAAAACAAACCCTCCAGTTACGGACAAGATGCAATTAAATAAGTAGCCCATGGTTCCAGTGAGGATGCAGAGCTGCAGTGCCTCACAGAGTTAATGCAGTGGAGATGCTGGGACAGGGACTGAAGGGTGCAGCCATAAATCTGATACATTTTCATGTTGATGTTGTGCTTGTGCAGAGGGGGAATTGGAAGACATTCAGCTTGGGCAGTAAAACCCATGTGTGATTTCACTTAGCACAACTGGTTTTGCTGGGCTTGAAACAAACTTTGGTGTGTCCCCCAAGGGCGAGGGAGGGGACAGAGAACAGGAGGCAGCGTCCAGGGAAGCACGAGGTCACCGTGTCCTCTTCCAGACCCCTCCTTACTCCCGATGCCAAGGAGACCCTTTGTCCACCCCCCCGCCCCCCCAGGCACTCCAAAGGTGGCATTCTGTCACTTTTCCCCCAAAACACACAGTAACAGAAGATCCCAACCCCGCTCCCGGCCCAATCCTTCAAATATTGAAAAGAAACATGGCAGAGAACCTCGTGCACCTTTCCAAGGGATGTTTAATAGTTTTCCTTTCCAACAGCAATGTTCCACATACACCCAAGTGGGGTCCGAGTGCCTCTCCAGCACCTGTGGGTCCCTAAGGCACTCAGGAGGGAGCTCAGTGGGAGAAATCCAACGGGAATGTTTCCACCACGTGGCACCAGCAGTGAATTCTGCAGCAGTTCTGCCACAGGACTGCGCCCTTCCCTTTGTGCGAGGGCGAGTCCTGCGCCGGCTCTCTGGGAATTTGGCAATTTGTCATCACCAACTCGCTCTTCTCACCCCCCAGCTGGGGGAAGTCTCCGTGTTCCCACTGCTTTTGAGAATGAATATTCAGATTTTAGTAACACAGTTTGGAAAACCGACGGATCGGTTTCCCTCTATCAACTCACCCCTTCCAAAGGCCCACGTGCCCTCCCTTGGGAAGCACCTCCAGTTCCAGCTGCAGGACTCAAGGCTCAGAGGATTGTGCGTTACTCCAGTCCTACCTTACAGCACTTTGCTGTCAAGAAAGTACCTCGAACGTAAATCAAACTGCCTCGAAACAGCGGAAATAAATTAAACAAATGTAATTTGTTTATAAAAATATTTTCTTATAAATCTTTAAAGCTTATAAAAGCCAGAAAATACATTTAAAAGAATCTCCGGAACATGTCATCCTTTGCGGCGTGGTTACAGTTCAGAAAGTGAGAAGAAGCAAAGCCCACAGACATCTCACACTGATCTTCCCACGAGGAATCCCACAGTACCATGCTTAACCTCCAAGTCAGAATGCCTTGGGCATCCTTCCCCGGGTCAGCTGCCCTGTCAGATCGTTTCTGTGTGAAAATAAAAGCTGGCACTCAGCTGGCAATGCTGCTGCCTCGACAGCCACGGCGCGGGGAGCTTTCCCAGAGGTGCCCTATGGAATCAGCAGCTCTGGAGTCAGGGATAAGCACGGAGGACTGAGGTGCTGCTTTAGCCATTCCTTTCTGAACTGACCCTGTGCTCTGGGGAGGGCAGGGGTGCCACACACGGCCCTGCCTCGGCCACGCGGATCTCCCTGCGTGGCACACAAACACTGAGATTCCGGGGTGTGATTATGGGATGTGTCTTTGTAATAACTTTAAAACCACCTTGCTGGTCCGTCCATCCGACACCTAAGTGCATCAATTGCTCCTCTTGCACTTCCACGAAGACTGTCCTTCCTCCTGCAGCTTTTTGAATTTTGGTCCAAGGAAGAACCACCAGGCAAAGCCCAGGATGACGCAGACGATGGACTCCACGTAGTAACCGTCCAGGGTGGTGACGCAGGAACCCCCAGCTCCTGTGCACAGCTGCAACAGAGCACAGGTTAGAGCACCGAGCACTTCCAGACAGCACTCCAGGGCTGCTGGGCTCTCCTTGCTCTCCTTCACCACTGAACACAGTTGTTTGCTCTCTGTTGTTTCCTATGCAGTTGGCCAGAGAGGCTTTTGAGCTCATCAGCAGAATGAAAAGTAACAAACCTGCTCTACAAGGGCAAACTCCAGAAAACAGAGACTCTGCCCCACTGTCTGTGCTGGCCTAGAGGTGCAACCACTGGTCCCAGTCTCACGGAGAAAGAGGGTTTTTTTCCCTAGCCATCCACGTTGTGGACTCCCCAGACCTGGCAGTGCCCAAGGCCAGGCTGGGGCTTGGAGCAACCTGGGACAGTGGGAGGTGTCCCTGCCCATGGCAAGGGGTGGCACTGGATGGGCTTTAAGGTCCTTCCAACCCAAACCATTCTATGATTCTGTGCTTCTGTGTCTGAGAGAAACAAGCCCAGGATGGCTTTGAACTGGAAGACAAACCCCCAGCATTCAAAGGGTGAGTGCACAGCACGGGATTGTTTCTGCTATTGTTTGGCTCTCAACACTGCTCTAATCCCAGGATTAATCAATCCTCTGAGCTAAGGCTCTGCCAGCATTTTCATTATTCTGAGATGTTGAGATCAGATTAGGAATAAGAAGGGAGTGGTGGTGGTGGTGGAATGTCACCAGCCAGGAGGATGTGAGAAGAGATCACAGGAGTGAAGGAGGAAGGACTCAAGTTCAGTAGAGGCCGAGACACAGGGAACCTAATTAGTGACAAGATAATGAACGAGAGGCTGAGAAAGCACCCTCTGCAGCAGCAGCTTCCCCTCTGCAGCAGCAAAAACTGCAACTCCAGTTCAGACAAGTCATGCTGGACTCCAGAACACTCTGCTGATTTAGAGAACCTCCACGTCCCAGAGCATCCTGGCATTCAGGAGGGAAATAAGTCTCAGTCATGAGCACAGAAAAAAAAAAACCCTCAAACATTTCCACTCTTCAGCCATGCCAAATGTCTCATTTGCTGTGAGGAGGTGAATTTGAAATGTTGCTTTCCCAGCAGTTTAGTGTCCTGTTGTTTGATCTGTGTACAGCAAGTTCTTTGTTCTCTTCCACAGGGCTCCCAGAACTGGGCAGGCAGCCAGTCCCACTTGATTTCACGGGGGAAGTGGACACCAAAGTCAGAGAGCAGAGCAGCATCTTGGAGAAGCTATCAAGGCAGGCAGATAAGAAGCCTCCAGGGAGACAGGAGGAAGAAAAACCTACCACAGAAATGGAGGGCCCTGGGGGACAGAGAGCCTGCCAAGGACAGAGCCCCCGACTGCACAACTCAAAATCATCCCTACAGCCTCCTCCCACTGCACAGAACGTGGCACCAGCCTGGTGCTCCTACCCCAGCTCAGCACGGGAAGAAAGGGCCAACTCCTCTGCAGCTGCAAACCCTTGGTGAGGTGTTGGGTATTCAGCGTGCAGGTGCTAACAGACTGGATCTTATCAGACAGGAAAATGAGCTCCATCAGTGGGAATTTTTAAGCACAAGTTATACATTGTGAAGGTTTTCAAGGGCAAAAAAATACTGCAAGAAGCGATTTAATTGAGACATCGAGCAGAGACCCCCCTCCAGCCCCACCGGCCCCCAGGCTCACCTCTGCGGCCGCTGCAGTGGCACAGGTGTGGCCCTGGGCCCCGGCACACTCCTTCACGGTGAGGGGGTCCACCAGCCACAGGGCCACCGTGGAGGGCCAGTTCCCCCCCAGGTTGGACACGGTGTTGAGCAGGGTCATGTAGGTGCCCCCGATGAGCGGGTCGCTGACCTTGGCGTTGAAGGCCATGATGGCCACGTACATGCTGTACAGGGTGATCTGAGGGACAAACACAGGCCAGGGTGTCCCCAGGTGCAGAGACAACTGAAAACCCTGAACTCAGCAGCGCTGACTGAAAAGTCATCCCACCAGCAGCAGTTCCTCCTGCAGCCTGTCCCTGTGCTAACCCCGGGAGTGGCCTTGCCGCTTGTCTCAAGTCATGCTGCGACAGACCCGGCCTCACATGCACTGGCATGACTCGGGTTATCAAACTGAAATAGGATCAGCCAGCTCAAACAGCCCCTAAACACAGCACTTCTGCATTTAAAATCAACTCTCAAGGCACTGCAGACATTTCAGTTCTGATCCAAAGACCACGCTGTATCCGGCGTTTGTTTTCCAAGTCTTTGGATCACATCCATTATGATGCTCCTCCAGCAATCAGGTTTTTTTTCTAGGACCAGGACCACCTAACTTCATTTATCTGCACAACCAGCACATTCATCAGCATGCCTACCAAGCTCAGACACAGGTCTGAGATTTCTCCAGCTCCTCTGTGCTTTTGAGCTTCTGGGTCTGGGGAAAAAGGAATCTGGGGAACTACACCAGACACGGACAACTAAAAGTAGCTCCACAGATGATGTCCAATGGAGCACAGGGAATAGGGAGGACTAACACTGGCAGGAGTATTAGAAGTCAATCCAGCCACACAGCACAGGTCAGGCTTGGAGGGATCCCAGTGAGACCCAGGACAAGGCAGGTAACAGCATTTCCCCTCCCCACACAGCTGAGTGCTACCTGGTGTAGAGCGTAACTCAGCACCACCACGGCGTAGTAGTAGACAGGAAATCCTCCTTCGTGCTTTACTTTAGGAGCCCACCACACCAGGAAGGCGAATTCCAGGCCAAGCAGCAACCTGGAGGGATGAGAAAGATGATTTGTTATTCCAAGTAATTCTTCCCGTGAGTTTCCTCAACACAAAGCAACTACTGAACAACCAGAGAGAGTACATCAAAATAGTTTAGGTCTGAATAGTTACAACTATTTCTATCTCAGAATGAGATATTGAATATTTGACAGGCAGTGACATTGTTAAGTAGGAGCAGGAGAGCGCTGCCCTAATGCTGCTGCACATGCATGTCCCAAACACCTCGTGCTCTGCTTCCACACAGTGACACTGCATGAATCAGACACTTCAACTCACTGGGAGCATCCTGACACGCTGCTTTGGACCTGGAAGTCAGAGAGCTACACAAGAAACCCTACAGGTGATCTGAACACACAAACTGGGCACACAGACTGCTGTGTTTCACTAACATGAGGCTTTACCTGTAAGGCATGGCTTTGTAGAAGGTGTTCAGGGGCTGGGGGCCCGCTGTGTATTTGCTGATAATCAGAGGCAGGATGATCTGCAAAGGAACCATTGGAACTGCCAGCAGAGCCAGGTGCTCTTTGGGGACTCCCTCCTCCACCAGTTTGAGTCCTGTTACAGCATCTGCTGCTGAAAACCCAACCTGCAATGTCAAGGGGACAAAATAAGCTGAGGAGAACAGGGAGTTTGGCTAGAAATTCAATTTACTCACTATCAAGTAAGTTGAGAAACGGGATAGAGGACAAATCACTTCTGCCTCTGATTTGACTTCCAAATTAGTTCTACATCTTCTATACTTACACACTCTTATTGTCATCAGAGCCAAAACTATTCCAAGAACATTAAGTAGCACTGCCATTCATTCCCGTGCCTGCACTGCTGTTGGCATCCACACTGTCCAACAAGGAGCCATGGAAACCCAGCTTGGACAGAGCTGGGGATTCTGAGAATAGTACTGCAGTTAAAAAGAAACATTTTCTGTCCTTTTAACTGCAGGCTACACAGCCTGTTTGAAAATGTGCTTTACTTTAATACCACAGTGCCACCAAACTTCTCTGCAATGCTCGTGTTAAACGCAAAAGCTCACACAAAGCTCTTCTGCTGCACACCCTGCTCAGCACAATGAGAAAAGCCATTTTGTGTACATTTCGTGTGAAAATTCACAACTCTGATGACAGCCAATAGCAAAACTGAGTTACATCCCAGGGACTCAGCAGCCTTCCAGACTCTGATGCCAGCATTTAACAATTCTTAAATGTATTTACTTACTTTTGAAGTGAGGATCAAGAGGCAGAAGGTAAGAACTGCTGGCATCTTGATTATTGAGAATAGCAGCCTGTAAGTGTCAGTGATGCCTTTTGTTTCTTCCTTTGCTGGTATTAGCTCCTGGTTTTCCTTTTTCAAAAAGGCAACCAATGTAGTGGTAACTAAGAAGACAGCTCCCCAGAAAAACAGGAAATCTGGAGGGGAAAATAAAATAAAATAAAAATTTCTTTGTAGCAGCCGTGATTGACAGTTGTAAAATATAAACCTAACAATCAAAGTGGAATAAAAACAAGCAGCAAAAGCAAACCACAAGCACAGAGCTACACACAGTGAGTGACACAGCTCTGCCCTCCTGTGTAAGGAGGTGTTTGCTGGAGCTCAGGCAGAGGAACAGCAGCAAACCAGGTCACCTCCCTGCTGTTTGCCGGGTTATTACCACAGCGAGCCTGCTGGAGGAGAAACAGAAGCAAAAATGAACGTGCTGAAGGATTACACACACAACCACCAACGGCTGAAAAAGGAGGAAAAACCACATGTCACAGTTAGAAGAGAGGGAAGGACCTCCAGAGGCAGAACTCCTTCCCAGCTCCCCAACCGTGCGGTCATGGCATCACTCCTGCCTCAGCTCTACAACCCTATCTAACATCCATCTCCCATCTGGAGGGAACGGGGATTTAGGAGGGTGAGGATGGCCTGAGGAAAGTTTTTACAGAGTTGTAAGGAGTCCTCAGTCATGTCTGGTTGAAGTGGAGACTTGCCAGCATTCAAGCACTCTGTTTTGAGCAGATCAGTATCTGCTAAACCGTGAATGTGAGGGCAGTGAAAGAACACCAGGAGAGCAGTTTTTGATTTAGTGAATGGTTAATTCAAGATAATCCTATCCTCTGCCTCTGTGACAGAGGCAGGAAAGAACTCAGCCATGTGCGGAGGGTAGGACAGGAGCAGCCTTTAATCTTCCTGGTCACGAGCAACTCCAGCAGCCTCTGGGAGACTCGAAAGGCAGCGGCGAGGGCCGGTGAAAGGGCAGGGACAGCACAAAGGTTCAGGCAGTTATCGCCTGCTCCTCACGCACAGGAGGAGAGCGGGCTCAGCCAGCATGGGAGAAAACGTGCAAGGACTGCTCGAGGTGCATCCCACCGTTCTCAGGGCAACAGAAAAAAGGCTTTTCAAGCCATTTCCGCTACTTTTCCCTTTCCTAAAACAAACGTGACCTCATAACCAACACTGTCAGATTGCTCTCTCCCCTAAAGAAAGGGTGCCCTGAACAGCCATTCTCCAGGAAAGATGTGTTTTCTGAGAGTCTCACTAATCACAGCTGCTGGCTACAAAGGACATAGAGGAGCAGTTCTCTAATAATAACCCCGAGCATTATCACTGCAGCGAGAGACACACAGTGCAAGGATGGGGATAGAAATAGCTCTGAGCATCATCACATGAGTGCTCCTGATCAGGCCAGCCCTGTCAGCTGCAGCACAGCACTGCAGGGACTGCATCAGCAACAAAGCAAAGCCAGAAAAAAAACCACCTTATATATATATATATATATATAGAGTAGGCCAGACAAGAAAAATTGGGATTTTTGAGGCTGTAGGCAGTTTACACAAAAATAAGGTACATTCCCTTTCAAATACAGTGAACTTCACTAACAGGCTGCAAGCAAAAGAACTTTGAAATGATAGTTTACATAAGGGATTTCAAGCACAAACTTCCTGGTCCCACCACTGCTGCTTCCCCAGCCCTACTTTGTCTCTGCAGCTACACTGCTGGTAACAAAATAAACCACTGAGATGGGGCAGAATAAGTTTCTGAACTGGGTCAGGGATGGATCAGGCTGGAAAGCATGAAGAAGGTACCCAGGTGGCAGAGGTCCCAAGAGCTGTAACTGCACAGGTACACAGGATCTCCTCCCAGGAGGAGGAGTGCTCCACAGTCCCTGGCACAGCTAAGAGGGGGTGGCCTTCAAGGGGCACCTTTGTCCTGTGCTCACTCTTTCCCTGTCCTCCTTCACGCTGGAACAGGCAAACCAGGCAGGAATCGCAAACCCAGCCAGGGAGCTTCCCCTGCTTTTAAAAAAACACAGGTCACCTGAACAGCAGGTGCTAAATAAACCCCTGGATGTGCCAGGACAATCAGCCCACAGAAGGGTATTTCCCATTTCCTTCTCTGGCCCTGCAGCCTGACACAGCCTCACCCAGCCTTTGGTCTGGTGAATTTGATGGTGGTTTTACATTTGTCCATATGATTTCCTGACGTTAATGAGAACCACGAGTGCTGCTGCTGCTTCTCAACAACTCAGAGCTGACTTAGGATCACAGAATATCCTGAGCTGTGAGGGACCACCAAGGATCATCCCAACTCCTGGCCCTGTGCAAGACAACCCTGGCAGCGCTGTCCAAACGCTCCTGGAGCTCTGGCAGCCTCGGGGCAGTGCCCATTCCCTGGGGAGCCTGGGCAGTGCCCAGCACCCTCTGGGGAAGAGCCTTTCCCTGATCTCCACCCAAACCTCCCTGACAGAGCTCCAGCTGTTCCCTCGGGGTGCTGCCTCTCTGGATCATGGAGTGTTGACTTGTTCTTTCCCTGGCACCGGGCTCAGTCTATGACAAAGGTGCTCAGAGATGTGAGCTGGCAGAAAACATTCATCTTTTCCACCAGTGAAGTTTTCTGCTGCTTTACCTGCCCAAACCTGCTCATCACGAGCCAGGCACAGCCAGGGCAAGGAGCAGTGAGCCCCCGTGCTCCTCGGTGAGCTGGTTACTCCTGCTGCTCTCAGCTGCTCCAGGGAAACACCAAACTGTGCCAGCCACACGACCAGGAAACAGAAATTTCTTACAGATTTACTGCCTGAAAAACCATATTCTGCAACTATAGTGTCAGTTATATGCAATTCCTACTCCACCCACATCAGTACTCCAGGGCAGGTTAAGGAGGTTGCATTGGTGCTGTTTGGGTTCGGGACAATATCTTTTAAAAGCAGCACTTTTGTAATAGTAACAAATCCATTTATACAAACAGGCCTGAGAGGAAAAAACTCCAACCAACCAAAAGCCTGGGCAGTGAGAGAAGTGCAGCCAAGCCGAGCTCTCCGAACACCAGTGCCTGCGAGTTGCATCAGCAGCAAAGACGTCAGTGTGCACTGCAGTGAGAGGGAAGGGACACGCCAGCCCAGGAGCTGCACAGCACCAGGAAAAGCCAGGAGCCAGCGGGGACACTTGGAGGGCCGCTCTGCGCTCCGTGACACAGGCCCGACATGGGGCTGGCAGCGGGGAGGAAAGAGGACCAGGCAGCAGTGGTGAGAGCTGCAGAGACAAGGCAAGCACAGCAGTCTTGGAAACCGCTGTCCTGATTTATCCCTGAGGAAGGGGCAGGACAGAAAGCAAAACTACCCTTCACACAACAATTCCAGCCTGTTTTGGCATACCTGATCTCTGAGATGGCACAGGCAAGGCAACCAGTGTGAGAGGGGGAGAAGAGACTGAAACCGTGAGGATCTGCTCTTCATTCCCTGCCAGGGTCACCCTGAGACTGCAGCCAGAAGTGGTGCCAGGATTTCCTGTCCTCCCTCAAACTTGCAACCAAACCAAACCAGGTGCACTTGAAGCATCTCCTGGGTAATACCCCAACACCAACCACCACATAGAACCTTTCTGAGAAAAAACCCAAACAACCCAAACCCCAGCAAACAGAAACATCCATTCACTAACAGCTGGTCATGCTTGGATTACCACACTCCATTTAACTCATTGAAGAGAAAAATCAGATCCCCCTGAATTTACTAAAATAAGGCCTTTCTTCAGAAACTGGCTACATGCTCAACCCTGAACATTTTCACTTCTACTTCTGTGAAAAATATCATATTGGAAGAACCTTTTTTTTAAAAAAAATTCCCTTTTCCTTCCTCCCAGATGGTGACTTTGGCTTGCTTTTTTTTAAAGAGTAATCTAGTCCATGGCCATTAAACTTGGAGGAAAAAAAAGATTTCCTCCAAAGTGCTTAGGTCAGCCAAGTTAATGACAAGGCAGGTTTCCCCCACACTCAAGCCCAGGAAAATCTGAAGTCCAGTGAATGTAGCAGCAGGCTCTGCCAGCCTCCAAGCAGGCTGCGCTTTCCCACGGGGCAAGGGACAAACCAAACCTGTTTGGTTCCCAGCGTCAAACCACAGAGGGGTCCAGGCTCAGGAAAGAAGTATCCTGAGGAAGATATAATCATCATTGTTAGGAAGAAGTCCTTCCCTGGGAGGGTGGGGAGGCCCTGGCACAGGGTGCCCAGAGAAGCTGTGGCTGCCCCTGGATCCTTGGAAGTGTCCGAGGCCAGGCTGGACATTGGGGCTGGAGCAGCCTGGGACAGTGGAAGGTGTGCCTTCCAAACCAATGCATTCTGTGGCTCTGTCCAGGCTGCAGTGCCCCGGCCGTACCTGAGAGGGTGACGATGCCCCGGGGCTGTGGCTCGAACCGCAGGTACTTGTTGCAGAAGGAGGCGGACTCGAGGGCCAGGAACAGGACGTTTCCCAGGAAATAGCCGGCCGTCTGCCCCACGGAGTTGCAGGTGGAGGCGTAGCCCACGTTCTCCCGGGACAGCATGGTGAGCGCCCAGCCGTCCACCGCGATGTCCTGCGTGGCCGCCAGGAACTCGAAGAGGAAGAAGGTGACGGTGAGGGCCGCCACGTCGGGGCCGCGGCTGTGGCCGTCGCCCAGCAGCGCGTCCACCTGCGTGGACATGTAGATCATGAAGAGCCCCAGCACNGGGGGGGCCCCAGCCACGACTTGCGGCGGCCGAAGCCCCGCAGGTACACGGCGTCCACCAAGGGCGCCCACAGCAGCTTCAGGCTGAAGGGCCAGAACACGAAGCTGAAGAAGGCCTGGTCGGTGTAGCTGGCGCTCTTGCTCTGCAGGATGAGCGGCACGCTGCCCGCCAGCCCCAGCGGGATGCCCTGCAGCACGTACAGCACCAGCAGCAGCAGGATGCTGCCCAGCTCCGCGCGGTACCCGCGCGCCCGCGCCGGCGCCGGCAGCAGCGCCTCGGTGTCCCCGGGCAGC
>VZTA01028162.1:87163-125361 GCA_013398855.1 Mohoua ochrocephala | reverse complement strand
CCGGCTACCACAGCCATTGGTTCTGTCGCTGTGATGTACGGACACAGTTGGCTTTCTGGGCTGAAAACGTGCATTTCCAGGGCATGTCAAGCTTTTCATCCAGCAAGACTCCCAAGTCCTTCTTCTCAGGGATGCACTCAATCCATCACATGCTGTGTTTCTGCACATAGAGTATTTAGATAAACAAAACTCAGGCACATGGTGCGATTCTTGGAGCTGTACTGTGTAAGGCCAGGAGTTGGACTTTGACATTGGATCCCTTCCAACTCAGGATATTCTGTGATTTTATATCAGGAATATTCTATTGTTTCTATGAAAGCCTGAGACTGGAGGGAAGGTCCTGGAAATGGAGCAGAACTATGGAGATACTGAGACTCATGACTGAGCAGGTTCCCAGAATGAAATCTGAACCTTTTGCTCAGCCACTTCTGGCCAGTAGTAAAATTGTGGAGTGGAAGGGAATTAAAAACTAAGGAATCATAAAGCTGGAGGCACGGTGAACAAGTGAATATGTAAGATAATCAAATAGTGTGACAGCTCACGTCTTGTCGATTATTAAGTAAGTGCCACTACCCAGATGAACTCTGAGTCATTGACATCTTGCCTGTGACGAATGGACTGCATGGACCCAGCAAACCCATTTTCCAAGGGTTTCCAAAAGAACCAGCAGTGGTTTTGCACAGACAAATTTAAACACTTTCAGAATTTACTTAAGAGACTCACTGCTTCTGTTTGTTTTTCTGAATGGCATTGGGCAGGCACTGAAAAACCTTCAGGTACTTTTTTTAAATTCTCAGTGACAAATTAATAGAAACTATTTTTAAAAAAAACATCACAAACATGGCAAAAAGACTTCAGTGCAGACTGCTGTGGTAGCCTTGCCCACATCGTGTAATTTGATATTAATGATATTTCTTTGAAATCAGATTTTTGGGGATAGATAGCTTTGGTCATATGAAGGTAAGCTTGCCATTTTATTTTATTTTTTTTTCTCATTGCTATAATTAATTAATTTTGCATATGAAGAGAAATAGGTTTTCATTCAGTCCACTGCCAAGGAAGCAGACTGGTGTAAAAATCCACATAGTGCACACTGGAAAAAGAGTGCTAGAGAACAAATGTGTTGCTTCTTGGTTTCTGACAGAAACTATTTATTACATTTGTAGTATTTTTCCTAGGAAATAAGCTCAAGAGATATTCTTTCAAATGTGTCAATGGTAGCATTTGCTAGGACTTAAGGAAAAACCCTTGAGAAGTCCATGAAAAACAGAATTATAAATTTCACAGCTGATCGGTGAATCAACATAAAAGTCTAGGATTTAAATATTCTCATAAGTAGGCTAAAACCCAACTTAGTTTGTTATGGATATGTGCTTCATAATTAATCCTATGGCGGTTAATGAGTTGTGAGACCTGAGTGTAGCTTGTCCATGTTTGGGCATTAACAGCTTCTGTCTTATACACTAATAACAGCTCTTTTCCAACTAATTTTGATTAGAATTACAGGTTTTTAACATCCTTGAGATGCATTCTTCCTGTCATTGAAGAGCTGAGAGCATTGAGGAGGACAATGAGACCATTACTTCCTGTCAGATTTATTTGAATTGACCAGTATTTTTAAATGCCTTTGTGGGTGCACAGACAGACAGAGAGACATAACACTGATTGTGTAGGTCTGATTTTCTTTAGAAACCAGGAAAAAATCAGTAATCATGCACGCTCTTCCTCAAATCTAAGTTCCACCTCTCACCAGGATAAAATTAGTTGAAAGAGAATAAAAAGAACAAAAACAAGCATTAGAAAACACAACTTAAGACTGAAACAGGAGAGGCTGGTTGCTTAGGCTTTGATAAAATAAAGCCTTCTTTGAAGATGTAAATGTATACAGCTACAAGGGAAAACCATGATCAGTTCTCAGGTTCTGACTGAAAGTGCTGCCTAGGCTGAACTTGTACCATGCTTCAGTCAGCTAATTTTACATTGGAGACCCAGCTGAGCAGTGGAAATAAAAAACTGTCACACTTCTCTATTCTGTAAACTTGGCAGTGTCTTTCCTCTGAGCTCTTCCCAGCAGTATCTGCCCTGAGAGTCTCTGCAGTTGTTTGGATGGTGTTACCTCCGACAACCAATGCTAGCTGACATAAAATGAAGAAAACATCTCTCTTTGAAATATGATCTACTGCAAAAAAATTTAAACACCAAAGTAGCTCTTATGTGGAAGTGTGGAGTGTCTCCAAAAACCATTAATTGCTAAATATTGCCAAAGCATTTGATGAATATTCTGCTGCGAATTTTTTTTAAACAAATCAGTTAATACATTTCATATACTAGTTGAAGGAAATCTCTTCCTTCAAAAACATATAAGCCATGAAACCATAATGATACCAAAAAGAAAATAAAACATCCTAGAAAACATTTATTGAAAACAAAAAGTCAATCTGGAGTAACTCGAAGAAGATTAATTAACCCTTTTGCAGTTACATAGCAAGAGTTACCTCAAAACACAGTACCATAGAAAAATTAAATATACAGTAAACACACTTTCTCATGAACTTATTAGGATTTCCAGACTAGCAGGAAATAATAAGAACAGAATTCATGTCAATTAGTCCTGACGTGAAGCCGTGACATTTTACTTTGCAAACAGCAAAAATAAAAGTATTTTGTTCAGAACCTGATCCAGCTCTAGCTGCAGACAAAGAAATAGTGGGAAAATCCAATGGAAAACTACAGATCATGCTAAAAATAAAGTGGTTTTAATGTAAAGATATATTTAAGATAACAGAGACCTTAAGACAATATATAAAACTAAGAAGAAGAACTGTTGTCTTTAATATCACAGATTATTAAAAATCTTTCATAATCCAACTTGTTATTGTGCTAGGTGCTGAACAGATAAAGAACAAAAGATAGTCCAAAAAAAGGGCTATTTTAAAATATCAGGAATAGAACTCTGACAGGAGAATGAAGTATGTTGACTTCATTGCTAGCAAATATAGAATTCAATTAGGAATTCATATGGAAGGATTTCTGTCTTAAAGGATAAAGAGATTACAGAAAACCTGAAGGATTTCTTTTGCATGGATCTTCACAGAGGATAATGGAGACATACTTTCCTACATGTAGTGAAGGTATCAGATGATGGAACAAGTCAAGAAATTGAATTTAAATAAATCACAGCAACCAGATGACATTCACCTAAGATTAAGATTTATTAAATAACTAATTACTAAACTACCTATATTGCTGCATAAAATAATGTAATTAATGTATAGTATAAGCCTGTATGTTTGTCAATTTATATCCTTCTTGCCAAATAGGTTGCCAAAGGTAATCCCAAGAAGCCTAGATCAGTGAACTTCTTTTCAGGATAAACCCTTGTCCCATTGCTCTTAGGTATTTTTCAAGAGAGAGGTGTGGCTTCTCGCTTTTAGGTTTTGCTTGTGTTGCCTTTTTATTCATCATTCATTGTTTGTTGAAAAACATATATTTATCTCTGGCAATTCTTAGGCACAATTGTCATGTTTTAGGGATAGCATTCTCCAAGTTAGTACTCCTGCTAAAACCACATGCTGCTTCCCCTCCCTCTCCAGTTGGAGGCACAAAAGGCAAAGATCACGGGCTGAGATAAGAACAATTTCCTGGAAACAGCAATGAGATAAGAAAATGAACAGTAACAGCAACAATATTAATAACTAAAGGTATAGGCAAAGAAAAGATTGATATGGAAAATCCCCAGCAATAAACAGTACCAGACCATCCTGTCTGCCATGTTTTCTCAGCAGGAAACCTTTCTTCCCAGAAGACAGTCCCTTCTCCCTGCCCTAGGAACGACATGAGGTGGTACAGTGTAATCTCCCTTTCAGTTACTGGAACTCTGCCTTGTTGGAACCAGGACAACAAAGCAGGCTACATTATTCAATCCAGAGATATTTCACTACATTACAGATGACTCAACTACATTTCATGCTTCTGTGCTGGTGGTTACTATTCCATGACTGCTTGAAAACAGTTAATTTATATAGACGAATCTTTCAACAATCTTGCAAGTTGCTAAGATTCAAGCACTGACTATATCGTAAAGTGCGCTCAGTCTTCTGCAGTGCTGTTGCACTCTGGTCCTCATAGCACATCCACAGGTCTGTCTTTTCAGAACTGTCCACTTGCCATAACAGCTTTTCTAATAAAATTAAAATTTCCCTAGGAACATCAAAAGGTATTTACTATATTCTCTGATGTTGCATATTCAATGATTGTTTTTAGAATATGACGTCAGATATATGATAATTTCCTGAAAAAGCAGATTCTAACAATTGTCCTCATTAGCCAGCCAGACATGATCTTGAAACCTTAAAGCAAAATGAAATCAACCTAAATGCTTGGCAACTCCAATATTGCAGCATATTTAAGGGAAACAGAGATTTTGAGATCCATACAGGTATAACAATATGATACAATTCAATACAAACATACATAATATACATACAGGTATAATACAGGCACTGGTGAAGCCACACCTCAAGTACTGCGTCCAGTTCTGGGCCCCTCACTTCGAGAAAGGTGCTGCAACATGATCAGAGAAGGGCAACAGTGTTTGTGAACATTCTAGAGAGTAAGTCCTATGAGGAGCGGCTGAGGGAGCTGGGGTTGTTTTCCATGGAGAAAAGGAGGCTTAGTGAAGACCTTATCACTCTCTACAACTACCTAAAAGGAGGTTGTAGTGAGCCTACATCTTCCAGGCAACTATTGACAGGACTAGAGGAAATGGCCTCCGGCTGTGCCAGGGGTAGTTCAGATTGGACATTAGGAACAATTTTTTCATTGAAAGGGTTGTCAAATATTGGAATGGGCTGCACAGGGAAGTGGTAGAGTCACCAGCCCTGGAAGTGTTCAAGAAACAACTGGACGTGGCACTTAGTGCTGTGGTTTAATTGCTGTGGCTGTGTTCGGTCAAAGGTTGGACTTGATGATCTTGGAGGTCTTTTCCAACCTTAATGATTCTATGATTCCATGATTCTGTAATGGTCGTATACCTGCTCAGGCTTTGGGGGTTGTGCTTAAATATTTGTGAAACTATCATCTACTCTGTGCCTCTCATAACAGCCATGACTGGCTGTAACATGACATATCTTTTATTTTGCTTTATTGTAGTGTTGTTAGCAATTGTTTTTTTAAGTATTCCAGTGAGGGACTAAATTTACTTATCTAATAAGATTATAATCTCTCAAGTCATATATCTGAAATATTGTCTGCTTTCTCTGATATGTATTGTCTTAAGCTTGATTAAGAGTGCTTTTCATGAACTAAAAAAAGCATAACTCGGTTGTCTTTTAAATTGCTTAAAATTATAATGCAGATATTTTCTGTGTCAAAGACAATGTAACTCAATGTTGTCTGTTACAACAGACTCTATGACATTATGGGACCAGTCATCTGGTAACAGACAGGGGTTTTTTCCTCTTTCCCACTGATGATCCAATGTCTTTCTGATAACATTTTTCTTTCACAGACATTAACGCACTACCTTGAGAAGGTTCAAACGCATAATTTCTCATTTGTCTTTGTAAAAGGCAGCATTGCAAATTTGTTCTTTCCATTTTGTCTTATTATTTTAGGTGAGGGGAGGGTGTGGGAGGCGTAGTGTGAGTGTAATAGTACTGAATTAAACCATAGAATCATCAAATCATAGAATAGTTATCTGTTTATAGAAAATAAATGTTGGAGCTTTTAGGTGATTACGTCAAAGACATTTTCTTCCAAATCTATAGAAATATAGAGCATAAATTGGTTACTTTGGATTGCCTGTAGCAATAAATATTTTTCTAATGAAAACATGTATTGAGAAAAAGTCCATGGATTTTTACATGGCTTTTCGAGTTTTTTGAAATCACCAGCAGTTAATTTAGTTGCTCTAATCTTTAAACCTAAGGGCCTAATTCTGACAAAGTCTTTTGATATGTTTTCATTACTTTCCTATGATATTTGCTTGGAGAGAACTGTAGAATATTGCAACAGAAATTTGTATTAGAATAACATTCATCCTCAATTTTCTGAGACTCAGAAAATTTGTCAGGCATTTATTCAGTGCACAACTGCATAACTCTGAAAAGACTCATCAGGAAAAATTTCTTGTTTCCATACAGGACACATTATGGTCACTGTGCAGATGATCTTTAAAAATGCAGTTAAAAATTTAGCATATTCAAGTTCCTCAGTACCCGAGTAGCCATAAACCTATTTGCTATTTAGCCATTTAACACAATTATTTACTCTTCAAGAGATATACAGTTACTATAGCAACAGCTACATTTACAGTCCCAGAAAAAATGGAAAGCCTAATCTGTCCTGCCAGTAAAGCAAAAAGCTTTTTAAAATGTAGTTTATCTGTTGCCTTTATAATAGAAATTAGTGGCACTCAAATTATGAACCATGATCTGGTTGCAGACTGCCAGCTTTGATCTTAAAGGCAACTGTTACACCCAGCTCATGGTTTGACTGCATGTTCAGTAGCTTCGACAAGTGACAGTAATATACTCTCTTTATTTTTTCTTTAGACTATGATAAGATGACAGATGCAGACAGAATAAATGAGAGAATCTTTAGCTGACTCTTTTTGTGGTTGAAATGATCAGTAACCTAGGGTGAAAAAGAGCTACCTTTCACATAAAATGTTAATTTAATAGCAATGAAATAAAAAATTAGAAGTAATATTATTTTTTTAGAAGTTTTACTATTTTCCCTCTAAAAAGATATAAACTAGAAAATCTTCAAAAGAGAGTTATATAACTCTTTGCAGGCTTCCTTACTGCTCAAGGAATTTGTGTGTGCAACTTGATATGAATTGGTTTTACAGATTAAATTAGACTAAAAAAAGATGTCACTGTATTCTGGAACAAGCAATGTGCTTGCAAGATCTGCCTTACATTACCTTATGCATAGGGCCTGGGTTCTTCAAAATGGAAATATTTGCTACAAAGGATACTGAGGCGATCCATTTGGATGATGCATTTTTATATTAAAGATGATATTAAATAATTATTATTGCTGTGAAGTTACCAAACCTTCCAAGTGTCTGCACAAGGACTTACATGAGGAACAAAGCTCCATTGGTCTATGCATCAAATCAGTTGAGCTGATTTGTGCTCTGTGTTGTGAGTCACTGAAGTTGGGTCGATCAATGCCTGGCTTGCTCTTCCTCTCCCCTTGTGCTGGCTTGATCACACCCTTTGGGACAGGGCCTACAAGGGCTCTCTAGAGCTCTCATCCCCTGGCCTGCAGGTGTTGGTAACATGGCATATCAAACAAACACCTCAACTGACCCCTTTTGCTTGCAGTCATTAATAAGAATGGCTATGTTCTGGCCTTGGAGTAGTGCATACCCTTGCTCTTTTTAAAAATAATTTAAAAAATTGATATATTTTCACTGATTTAGATAGTCTAATGCTCTTAAAAATAATGTTAATCCTAAAATGTGTTACCTCCAGCATTTTTCATTCTTCTTCCATTTGAATATATATGATCTTATGAAAAAACCCAGGAAATTTCTGTAATATGCTGCCTTAGCTGATTTTCTCCTCCTAATTATTGCAAAGACTGAAGAAGAAACTTTTCTTGATACATAAAGCCTTGTCTTGAAGTTTGATTTTCACTTTTTAAAGTGGTGCTTCTTAGAGCTTTCGTTTATGATATTTTCAATAAAATAAAATTCCTGTGTATTCTTATGCAAGGAAAGCATCTAGATTCATAATGCTTGAAGAAAGATGGAATATTTTCAGGCTTGAGAGCTCCTGGTGAGAGTTCCCGTGAAATAGTCTCTTCAGGTAAGAAGACTGGAAAACAGTCAGTGTTTGCAGATGTACTGAAAATGTCTAATCAGTAGCATGTCATACTACTTACATCTTGATTACTGCATAGTAGGTAGATATTTGGCAGCCAGCTGGTCTGAGATTTAAAAAAAAAACCCAAACTATGGTAAATTATAATGTTAGGATTAATCAAAAATTATCTTAAAACTAAAAACTACCTATTTCTGTAATTTGTGAGGAAATAATATTGAATAATATGTATGATTTTAACTAAAAAAAAGTGTGAAAAGATGCAATCATTGGTTGTACCTTATTTCACAGGTATTTTAAAAATTACAATAATTTAGTAAAAAACCTGGTTATTAAGGAAGGTTGTGGAATGGCACTTCATGTTCTCCCAGAGCACAGAGCTGAACTGAATGCAAACAGCTGTAAATTAAGAAATGTGGAATTTCAAATTCAGGCTTCTAAATCCAAGAAGTACTGGAATACAGAAGACACTCATCCAGTCTTAACTCTGCCTTCATTAGCAGCAGCCCAATCCAGTTGTAACATGTGCATTTACTTTTTCATGGGCAGAACAAATAGGAAATGTTTAGCCCTATATTAGAATGAATTAATTCAGTCTCAAGGCCTCCTTGTAGTAATCAATGAGTTGTTGTTCCTTCTCTCTTTTGTATTCTTTTGTACAAGGTTAGTGTTAAAAGCTTTAAGGTGTTAACATCATCCTCATCCCCATATCTGGCTTTATTTTTTACTGCAGTTACAGTAATTTCAAACACACTAAAAGGGGATCAATGTCTCCACTTTGTTTTTCTCTCCCCTCATATTCTCCCTGTCCTCCTGTTACTCAATCATTTGTGTTCTCCTGAGAAGCTTTTCCATGCGTAATTCACACCCCTGCCCCTCTTCATCCATTCTTAAAATTCTGTCTAAATTTTTTGTAGATTGGATTTCTTAAGAGTAGAAGTGAGACACCTTCCCTTTTCCTCTTTTAACAGGACAGGTTTGAGCTGCAAGTGTGCAGATCTACTGAATGGACTCTCACATGAATTTGTGTTGCTGCTGATTCTCAGCCTTACACTGCCATGAGCTGGAAGAAGGCAACTCCACTTTCCGCTGTCTTCCACCTCATGTGGGCGCTGCTTGGCTGTGCTCCCCGGGTACTTGGCTTGTATAGGTGAACATGAGGAACATTTTGGTTCATTTGCTCTGCAGACATTTACCTGACCAGTGTTGGAGAATGAATCTTGTGAATTATTGGTTTTGACACTAATGAAGTAGTTGTGCCTGCGTATAAGTAAAAAAAAACAACCCACAACCAAAAACCATTGATTACATTTTTTGTTCAAATATGTGCAGAAATGTTGATACTTCTGACCTGTAGACCACACGGGGAAAGGTGAAAGAGGAGTGAGAAGATTATATGCTGGGAACATTTCACTCAGATAACTTACATTTGAATCTATGACTATAAGTTATACAACAAAGCCAAGGAAGTGAACTTAGGCTTTAGAACTTCAGAGCACATATAGAAATATTGACCTTTGAACAGTAGAGTTCTCAACATTAAATACAAGAAAGCTGGGATTTCTCTACAGCACTTCTCACATTTGCAATTTTCTTCTTTATCTTTGAAGGGAAAATTCTTCAGTCCTTGTTCTATCAAAACTGCCAGTATTAATTATTAATAGGAATTTTGTTCAATGAATAATGACAGAGATGGCGCCCTTTGTTCTCAACAATTATTTATTTTCAGTCTGTGAAACTCTTCAGTTACATCTTCTTGTAGTTTTGGATCACGTATGCCTTAAATTTCCTCATGTCATTTATCTCTCAACTTTGGTTGTCACACAAAAAATATAACTTTTACCTGCAGTTTTGTCTTCATCTCAGTTTCCTTTTTCTCAGTATTAGCTCTCATTAGTCCTTAACTGTCAATTTTAGTTTCTATTATTGCTTTGAGGAAAAATACCGTAATTATCTAGAGCACTGAATATGTATCGACTAGGTTAACATTTAGATTCAGTATTACAGATATGAATATTAAAAAAGACCTCTTCAATTCAAAAGGCTTAAATCACCTCTCAAATATTCTGATCTTATGTTTGAACTTTTTTAAAAAGATTCTGGGGAAAGGACTCATAGTTTAACTTACGTTTTTTCATTGGAGATATAAAATAATCTTATCAGAGTCAAAATTTCTCACCAGAAAAAAAGACTAGCTATTTGTCAACAGAAGCATGAAGACAGCATTCAATAATAATTAGTATACAGAAATGCTTAATCCTTTATGCACGCTGAAATTGATTTGACAATTCAAGTTATTAACAAGGAGATAAATGTTCATCCTTGCACAGTCATGCTGATACCTTCCTCTCCTCTTACTGCCTTTGTAGAAAAGTCAAAGGTGGGGGCTTTTTTAAACTTTTTCCCCAATAGAAAATGGACTGGAAAAATAAGTATTGTAGCTGAAAAATCCTTCTTAAGTCAGCATCAAAATTATCCTTAAGACTGAAGTTTGGTCTGGCAAAAATTTTAGATTAACCACTGGAGAGGTTCTCATTTATCAGTCAGCACCCACAGAAGCCGTTCCCAGGAAGCATTATGGAAGTGGGTATGACTAATTTCTTACAGGTACTTTCCATATAGCAGACTCTTTCTGGAGGTTAAAAGAGGAGAGCGTAGCACAAGTACAGACTATTCTGTGCCTTTTGGCCTGAGAGTCTGGGAATACCGCCCGGCGCTGTTTAGTTTGCTAACACAGATGTAGAAATAAAAACTGGGATCTGATGGTTCTAAATACTGTCTGATCTGAACTGCACATTGCTGCCACAGGAGGTGTCTAACTCCACCCTGGGCACTGTGGTAGGCTGCCTGAATATGACTCAGTGTTCAGAAAATGTCTGCCTTCTTCATAATTTACCTTTTCTTATTGATTTGATAATTGAATTATGCAGCATTGACTGTAACATTGCAAGGGTGGAATTGCAAGAATGGCAGACCACAGAGTGAGTGGAATTAGAAGAAGTGCCTTTTCAGACATACAACAGTATGCCTGAGGAAGCCTCCTGAAAAAGGAGAGGTTGGGTGTAGTATAAGAAGTCTTTTATCTTTTTAATGTTTATGATTCTCTGAAAATAATATTCAAGGAAGTAGCTCTTGTGAAAGACATTCTCAGATGCAGCAAATAATGATATTGATGAGAACAAATTAGTTTCATGGTGGAAGTGTTTAAAAATAAAAGTTTCTTTGAACTCAGTGAGAACCAGATTTAATGAAATTTAAATTAAAGTGAATGGAATAGATATGTAAGAGTTAATCAACTGGAATGGCAATAATATGGAATAGAGGCTCTTTTCTTCGAAAGAAACTGGAATGAAATCATCTGTCTTGATGTTTATTGTTCTTTGACTGAGGCATGCAAATGTATATTTTGAAAGCCAAATTCTGATCCAATTAAAGTAAATATCAAGGATTTGGATTTTTTCTGTCTTTGAGATTGTCTCTTCTATAGGAAAGTGAATTGTCTGCCTGCACTTTTGTGGAAGTGCATTTTGGCAGCTCAGCAAGGTCCTTTTTTGTTGTTCTAATGGAGATGTTAGTACATTGCAATGATATAATTTTTGTCTTTCCTAACATAATTTCATATTTAGCATGAAAATAGTAATCTAAGGTTAATACCACAACTTTCTAATTTTGCTAGAGTTTTACAGGTTGCAACAGAATATATATAAAACTTCACTTTTTTTTGATCACCTGTTCTTTCCAGCTGATTCTTGACCAGCTGGAGGTTTGCCTTAAAATCATTAATCATCTATCCACACTATGGAAACAAAATTAGGGTAAGTCAAGTCTTGCATTCACTTCAGTGATATATATGCAGTACTTGGTTTTTATTTATCTTCCCTTTTTCCCCTGTAATATTTGTAAATATTAACCCCTCTCCTACTGCAACCATATTATTGAGGATATCTCCCCTTAAAAAAATTACCTTACTCTATTCATGGATTGAAGTTTTTCATATTTATTTTAAATTCATTGTTACTGCTGTGGTTATCTAATTGATGTTGGTAAAACAATGATTTTATCTCATCAACGAACCGAATACACAGAAATTATTATTTTAGCAATACAGAAAAACTCAAAATCACCGATGACTCTGCTGATGAAGCCAGTTTTTGACTGACATGACTACAAGGCTAGACTACAGGTTTATCCAGAAGAGTGTCCTGTCCCTGCTCAGTGGACCATATCAGCTACAGGATGCAGTTGTGTTTCACCCGGTATAATTCCTTAGCAACTTCTACCAATTCTTCTGAAACAGAAATATACAATGTGTCTTAGCATTTAATAGTTCCTGATAGGTTTTCATTTCATGCAAACAATTAATTTGATTTTGAAAGAATAGCCTATTCTGCACGACAGCTAGCAGAGAGCACAGAACTCTGCTACCGGTATGAAATTCTGGCAGCAGATGCCTGTACTCAAAAGAGGTGGCTGCCACCACAGATTCTCTTTACTTCTGACTCCATTTTTCAATACTAACTGGCTTGGGATGGACAAGTTCACTGAGGCCAGTCATTCACAGGCTCTCTAAGGCTTCAGCAGTTCACTATTCAGCACGGCTTCAGCAGTTCAAGTGAGAGATGTTGATAAGATCGTCCAGGACTTTATTCTTCATTGATTCCTTAACTGTCTAGGCAGTGTCAACAAGATGCACATTTCAATTTAGTGCCTGTCCCAGAGTATTAGCCACAAGGCACAGACAAATCAGAAGATGCCACAGAAAGGATACACAATCCACTTTTTTTCTATATCTCTAACCTCATCCAGTACAGAAGATCTTAAAAGTGGCTCTGCATGGCACCATTACCACAACTTCAGCTCTTGTGTTTGGGGAGGAAAGAGGTAGCACAAAAGCCAAGGGAGACTGCATTAATGTGTACTCACACGCAGGGGTGGAATTAGCCTGTTACACAGGATTGAACAGGCAGTCTCCAAAACAGATATGTGGAATATTTCACAGCTCAGGATCTCAGTGTACTTGTTTTCAATAGCACAACAGCCTTTATGATCAGACTGGCAGCCATCATATATTCTGTAGACCTGACAATTCACTTCTACTCACACCAGAAGTCCCTCCTTCCAACTCCTTTTCTCATCTCATAATAAAATAATGCAAATAAAAGAAGTAATTATCATTTCCCTGTTTTAACCATAAGGGTTGGTGTTGACTGTAGTGAGGAGTGAATAAAAAGTGAAAACTGATGAGCCTTACAGTTCTTTTATGCTGGGTCCAGAAAATGACACCTGAAGGAGCAGCAGATGCCCTCTGGACTCTTCTAAAATTGCAGGATCCAAATCAGTTTGTCTTATGACATCCCTGACGGAAAACCTCTTCAATATTTCCATAATGGGAGCATATCTGCTATGCCACATGCCAGCTGCAATTGCTGTTCTTCATTGTTAAGACGACCAAGTTAATCTCCTTGAACTATGTGCAACATTCTCTGATCAAGGGGAAGTCATGATTTTAACAGATTTTTTTCTGCTGCTGGATTACACTGTTTCTGAAGAGACAGAGGGACAGCATTTTAAAGGCACAGCTAACACCATCTAAGATTTTCTGGAAGACTAAGACTGATATAATCATCAGGACACAGCAGAATAAAACAGAATAACAGAAAAGGATTTCAGAAGAGGATTCAGTAAGAAGGAACATCAAAAGAAAGTAAGGTAGGCAAAGAAGAATGGGGCTATTGATGTAAAAAGTAGAAGAGAGGTTGGATGGAAGAGGGACAGCATCTTGGAGATTTGATATCTTGTAGTTGATGTTAAAATCAGAACCATGGACTGGTATAATGAAGAGCAAGAAACAGCTCGAGATGTCGCAGGAACTCTTAAAGACCCTTTTATTGGCTCATGTGTTGGAAGACTTCATAGAATCAAACAGAATCACAGCATCATTTAGGTTGGAAGGCACCTCTTGAGATTGTCTAATCCCACCCCCTTGCTCAAGTAATGTCAGGTAGAACAGATTGCCCAGGATCATGTCAGTCAGGTTTCGAATATCTCCACGGATGGAGAGCCTACAACCTCTCTATCAACCTGTTCCAGCATTTGATCACAGTCACAATACAAGAGTTTTCTCTATTGAATTTCGTCGGATTCATTTTGTGCCAGATGCTTCCTGTTGTATTACTGGGCATCACTGAGAAGAGTCTGGCTCCCTCTTCTTTATTCCCTTTAATCAGATATTTATACATATTGATAACAAATCTCTTCTTCATGCTGAACAGTCCAAGCTCTTTCAGTCTCTCCTCATACAAATGATGCTTCAGTCCTTTGATGACATTTGTGGCCCTGTGCTGGACTCACTCCAGTAAGTCCATCTTTCGCTTGTACTGGAGAGTCCAGAACTGGACACAGTACTCAGATGTCTTACCAGTGGTGAAGAGAGATGAAGGATCATCTCTTGACCTGCTGGCAACCCTTCCTAATTCAGCCCAAAATACCACTAGCTTTCTTTGCAGCAAAGACACATTGTTGGCTCATGTTCAACTTGCTGACCATCAATAACCCATGGTCCTTCTCTGCAGAGCTGCCTTCCAGCCAGTTATAGCAGTGTACTGGTGCCTGGGGTCATTCCTCCCAAGATGCAGGTGCATACATTTCCCTTTGCTGCATTTCGTGGGACTCCTTTCAGCCCAGTTACTCACTCTATCTAGGTCCCCTGGAATGGCATCTGGTCTACTGGTCACTCCTTCCAGTTTTGTATCATTGCAATTTCCTGACCTGCTTCCTTCCCCATCGTCCAAGTCAGACATGAAGAGTTTAAACAGTAGTGACAGTATCAGTCCCTGGGGTACCCACTACTGACTTGCCTCCAAACTTTTTGTCAGTGAAGCCTATTTGAAGCAGATTTTGAGTCGAGCTTTAGTTTCCTCCAAAAGCAGTCTGTGATCCAAATTGAAATCAGTAGCTGAGAAACAGCATGGCATGTGTTTCAACAGTGTTCTATTGTTCCAAACAAATAAAAGTTTTACTTCTCTCTTCATGTGATTAAGCATAAGGATATTGAATGTAATTTCATTTTTGTCTCATTCTTCATTGTTTGATTAATATCTATATTATATTGTGATCAGACTACTTCATTTAAACTAGAAGTGGCTGTTTCTCCTTCTTTCCTTACACTGATGGAACTTTCTAAATTATATAAAAAATATTAATTGCTCAGGATCCTTTCAGGATTTGTAATGGCAAGTCTGAAATCCTGGCAAATGTCATACATAAACAAAAAGATCTATTGAAGAATAAAATAACCAAGACTGTATAATTCCAAAACAGTGAAATCCTATTTTAATAGATTTAAGGGAACCACAAAAGCCATGTTGCCATGACCACCTAGATGAATTATTTTCTCTCCAGCCCAGTAGTAGTGACAGTTCTTGCACTGTAATTCTTAGAAGTTTCTTATGCTTCCACTGTTTCTTAGGTTCCTCAACCTCAACCTTCTCTTGTATAACTTTTCAGCATACTTCGGAAAATATCTACAAGAGAGGATTTATGACGTGAGATTTTCGGGACAAGAGTGTAAGGGCAGAGCGAACATCTCATGAGCTCTGGTCTGCATGGACATTAGCCAGATGCACAGTGATGCGTGATCCCCTCTGCCCCATCCCTGCTCACGTTGGGGGTACCCCTGCACAGGGCAGTATAAGCAGTGAAAAATATTAAAACAAGCTGCAAACCAGTTATGTGGGGGAACATAAGATCATCAGATTCCCATAGGAAATATAATTGACATGAGAATACTTGATTGTTAATTTTAATGTTTAATATCAAGGTAATTTTTGTGTGAAATTTTGTCAGAACTGATGTTTTAGGAGAGCGACTCCTGTACTGCAGCAAAATTTGGAGCCTTTACAACTTGTTTTGGAAGACACGGGGTAACAGTGCCCGGCGTGCATGCTGCGGGCGTTGTTGCTGTGACTGCTAAATGTTGCGTGGTTACTTTTGTAGCAGGGATGGGGTTGAGGCCTCCAACTCATTTCACAATAGACTATTTAATACCCATCAGCTGAAGCAAATTTCAGTCAGTAGCAACCCGAAATGCAATTGAACTTAATGACCTAGAGGTGAAAGGCTCTGTATCTCATTACCTCTTCCCTAAACCTTCCAGTCCCAGAGTGTATTCTTCAGTCTTTTGAAAAGAAACATCTATTGTACAGACATAACTGCTGCTGAGTATCTTAGTCATTTAACTTTAGATTGTTGAGTTTCATTATTGTTTATTCCTTTGTCTCAAGCTGAATCATTTTCTATGAATCAGATAAAGCACTATCATTATGATATCATTTATGAATGCTACATAATTGTAGCTTTTCTCACTAAATCTTTGAAATAGTGCATTTCTTTCCTCACTAAATACTAATTTATTTTCAGATGTGGCTATTACATTATTCTTTTTATTTCTCAAGGAAATCCTTTTTAAGTAGACATCCTCTGTATTTTTCTACAAGTATCTGAATTGTTCATTAGCTTTAACTGTAAAATGAATTTTCTGAGAGACACTTTGCAAGAGTATTTTTGGTATTCAGGCAATTTTTCAAATAAGTTTCTGGTTTTAAAAATTTGAGGAAGAAATGTATTTATTTTATACTTGACCTGAACAAAAACTAGAGTTTGTTATAAGAGTTATATTTTCAATGCTTTTATCTAACCTGTCAGTGTCCATCAGTTAGAAATATTTTAGGCACCATTAAACTAAAGCATCAAAGACATGGGAATCTTGTTTCTCCCCAAGTTTACATTCTGAAAAGTGACAGACGACAATACAAATCCTTACTACTTCTGAACAAAAATATTTTGTCTCGCCCCTTAAGGTTTCAGGTATATTACTTGAAGTGAATTCTTGAAACAGTGAATGAAAGACATTATTTAGTGACTAAACATCCTACTTAGAAAAAATGTTTAGGGTAAATGTTTGTGTTTATCCCTCTTCAGGAAAAAAAAAAAAAAAAAGAAAAAGCTGTGCTTGGCTTTTTGTATGTTCTTAACTTCCACAAGATTCACAAACCTCTAAACGAGAAACATGCTCTTTAAAAGACTATAAGCAGTGGGAGGTCACATAGAACAGGATGCCTGGCAGCTGGAGAGTCCTCTTACCAACGAACATTGTCACTAGTTGTTCCTTTGAACCAGGAACAATTCTAATGCAATTGGGATATTTCACCAGCATTTCCCTTTTTCTTTTTAAAAGTAAAGGAGAGAAACAATCAGCCCAGTTGCATTTCAGAAAAAGATTAACATACCCATTTGCATATATGGCTAATTGAAATTATCTTAAAATCTCTGTATATGCATTTTCTAGATAGTCAGGCAAGTATAAGTCCCCCTTAAAAGTAGAACAAACAGGAAAGAAACGAGCATTTCTAACTTGTATTTTTCATTTCCTTTGCTTAATGTATGGATTTTTTATTATGATAACATCATCATCAACATCATCATGATGTCTCTCAAAAGGATTTCATTGATGCGAAACCTCATATCTGTATAAAATCCTGTAGATATAATTTTTAATGGATATTTAGAATGATCGTGTATATAGGATGCAAATGGAAATTCCTTGTCTTTCCCAAAATTTTTTAATGGTTTTGAGTATGAATATAGTGGTTCCCCAGGACCTTCTTGCCTCTATGTTCAGCAATACCTTCATCCAGGAGATCATTTAATGTACAATAAGATGTAAAAAATAGTCTTTTCATTTTTTCTCCAAAATGAAGTCAGGTAAGAGCATATATTGATCAAATATCTGCAGAGAGTTGAGTTATGCAAAAGAGTTTTATTCCTTCTAAGCCACGGGAATGTAATACAGAATTCTTCACGAAATATCGGTAATGCTGAGCAGCAGTCCTACTAAAATAACTGTCCTTTTGTTTGCAATTCTAGGAGAGACATCAAGAATTTAATGTGCCTTTACCTTAAACTGCCCTCTCATCCATGAAAGTGGGCCCTGGTGAACAGAGCTGAGATTTTTAGCATAGGGAAACTTGTCCAGCCATCATCTGTACTGTAGCTACTTTGTTGATTGGTAGAAAACTTGAGTTTCAATCAAAGCTGTTCATCTGGGCTGTTCCTCAAACATTGTGCTACCTTCCTTTTTTTCTAAAGCTATTTATGTTAGCCCTTAGGTTTATAAAAGTTCTCAACCATTTTTTAAGTTGCAATAAAAATAGCAGGCACTACAAGACGGAAAACAGAAAAGGAAAATATATCCCACCCAAAAGAAGAATTTCTTGTAAGTCAATCAATGCAATAAACATTATAGGAATGTTAGTCCAAGGGGGTTTAATTTGCCATGTATTTTAAACATTGAGGCTTGTTAGAGAGCATGGTTGTGGGGGAAAGAGTGAAGGACTACGATTCATAATATATTTGAAGAATGAAAGTGGTTTCAGACCCTCAGGCATGGGAAGTTCTGATATGGTATTTTTTCCCCTACTCCATGAATATTATTTATTTATTTGATGTCAAAGTACTACATACAGAAAAGTGAAACAGAATGCAAAATGTCTGTTGTAGACAGACCAATTTCTACAGGGTTTAGCTCTTTGTAGGTGAATTTATCTCTCTGTGCACAGACTGTCCTTATCTGATGGTCCCATCTTTTCATATTCCCTTGACCATTTTTTTTTTTCAAGGAATACAGACAAGCCTTCTAAATTTTTATTTGTTTTTTAAAAATTCTTTGAAGATCTGCATTGCCTTAATTTATACCAGACAACCTCTAAGTCCCATGTTACAGTTAGTAGCATCCAGCTCAAGAAGTACTTGGCTGGACTCTTGCTGGAGCTCAGAAAAAGTCATGATTTTTCTGAAGGCTCACTGTAGATTGTACAAAAATGCATGAAAAGCTTGGATAAATCCTCTGCTTGTGATGAAAAGGTGCTTCTTTTGTCAGGATTGATTTGTCAAAGAGTCGGGTTTAGGGTTGGGGATTTTTTTGAGAATATATCACCTGAATTGAGGGGAAAATTCAATATTGTTCAAAATATTTTTAATACAAAATAACTTGCACATAGGAACACTTGCAGGGAGTATTAAGAGGTAAGTGGATGAAGAGTGGCAATGCTGAGGTTGCAGGCAATAATAGGGATCTGATAAAAGCAGATGGAGTTTAAGGGAAGATTTGAGCATGTAGGCAAAAAAAAAGAAGAGAAAAGTAGCAAGATGAGAGGAAGATAAAGAAGGAAAAGGGAAAGAGTTGAGAATTTTGTGGGTGATAATTCTTTCTAGCTCTAGCTCCCTTTCCATGAGTATTTTCTTGGGGGAGCAGGGCAGGAATGGTATGGGAAGAGGGCAGAATGATATGTTTTCCCTTTAGACATTCCTGGTCTCACCTGATATGAGATAAGCCCTCTTTCTCTTCTCCCAAGTAAATTGAGTCTCTTTTTCCTAACACGTGTGAACAGACCATTTTCCTCATCTGCAGTGTATTAAGAAATTTTCTGGTCTAGGTGTTTTGAATGTCCCCTTTTACTCATGGTTTACTCGTTTATCCTAACACACATTAGGATACCAGGAGCTGCTGAACAGTGTTTGCACAAATCTTTGTGACATTCCCAGCACAGAAGTCATCACTGTTCCTCTATGTATTCAAAATGTAGAACGAGTGTAGAAACTGATATGTAGTTAAAGAACAGAAAAATATAAGTTTTACAGGTTCTCCATTACTGTGATTTTGCAGATAAATAGCAACATCTAATGAAAGAACAGGAATAACTCTACTCTTCCAGAACTTTTGTTTTATATGTGTTCTTTCTATGTTATTTTGTTGAAGAGAAATAACTCTCTTAAATTTTCTTTCTTTGAAAATATCAATATTTCATATGAAATACCCACTATTTATTGAAATTTTAATGAACTTTGAGATGATTGAACATAGAAAATTCACAAGATATTTAGAAAGTCATCTGATTCGAAGGCTCCTGAGATGTCACTCTCAGCTTCCTTCAAGCATCTCTTAAGGTTGCCAGTTCCATTCTGCTTGTTTTTGAATTCTCATACATGCATGCACTTTTAGAATCAAACTAAAACTATTTAAAGTATTCAACTTTAGAAGCGATTTCTCATCATGTAGATAGCCTGGTGTCCAAGGTGCAAACTCATGTCATCTGAAGAAATGTCTTATTTCTGTGATTTAGTAGGTTTTTTTGTTAACAACCTTTTTATACATATTACCTTTGGCATGTGAATAACTTTTGCAGACTGATAAGCACACAAAAAATAGATAATAATGTCTTTTGGTTTTACAATGCCCAGTATATATATTCATTGCAGTATTTTGGTGTGTCCTCTGCTGCTTTTCTTATGTTTGTCTATCATGCCCAGCTGAAGAAGGCAATTAAATGTAACCATGTTTAGAAAGGGAAAAACAACAAACAAGGAGAGGAGGTGGAGGAGGAGGATAAAAAGAGAGTGAGAAGTAGTGGAGGCACTGCCAAGTTAGAGAAGAAGGGGGACCAGCTGCTCCAGGTGCCAGGAATACAATTCTCCTGTAGCCCAAAAAAGACCACACCAGAGCAGATATCCCTACTGCAGCCCATGAAGCAGTTAGATAATCCCTGAAGGAACTGGAGCCTGTGGAAAGCCCATGCTGGAGCAAGTTTATCCTGAAGAACTGAACCTCATGGGGAAAACCTGCAATGGAGCAGGGAAAAAGCATACTGAGGAAGGAAGGATAGAGGGATCTGTTATGGATTGACCCTAGACTCCATTTCTCATCTTTCTGAGCTGCTCAGAGGGTGAGAGTAGATGAAACCAGAGTGAAGTAA
Source organism: Mohoua ochrocephala (assembly GCA_013398855.1). NCBI lineage: Eukaryota > Metazoa > Chordata > Aves > Passeriformes > Acanthizidae > Mohoua > Mohoua ochrocephala. The sequence continues at coordinate 104,717 of VZTA01028162.1, read as the reverse complement.
TTGAGTTGAGCCTGGAAGATTGGGGGAGCAAAGATGTTGCTTTAATGTTTGTTTCTCACTATTCATATACATTTAATTGGAAATAATTTAATTTTCCCTCAACCAAGTCTGTTTTGTCCATGATGTTAAGTGATCTTCCTATCTTTTACTTTGATCTATGAGCTTTCTTGTTCTATTTTTTCCCTCCGTCCTGCTGAGGGGTAGAAGTGAACAAGTACCTCTTGGAAGTTTGGCTTTTAGTTTAACCCACCAAAATTATGAAAGTTACTTGCAAGTCTGTCTATTGCCAGGGATGAATAGGACATTCCTTGGTTCTGTTGGCCATTTTTCATTTCTCAGTGTTGTTGGTAGGAGCTGGAGATACTCTACACTTCTACATAGTAAGTTAAGGGAACTTCAAAAGTGTTGACATTATGTATGAAATGCTCATATTATTTTGTAAATTATTTAATCAAAAGTAGTTGCTCAGCACCCAGAGAAGATTCCCCAGATTGAACTGTTCCCATTTTTCTATAAGCCATGTTTTCAAGTTCTTCTTCTTGACGAAATCCTCTCAGTGATCTACAGCTTCTAAAACAGAAACTAATTTCCAAACTGCTTCTCTGAAGACGATATATTTCATTTAGCTCATTATCTTCCATTGCCTTCCCTAAGACGACATTGCCCCGCTTAGTTGTGTTCACAGTTGTGTTTCACTCAGTCCAATAGTCAAAGCTGCTGTGGTGCTCTGGTACTACGGTACACAATTCATGCTTACTTTCCTCTGATAGTAGAGAAAAATAAAAAATATTACTGTAAGATACCTTGCAAACAGGAAAAAGAAGTGATTTTGGATGCTTTCAGGTTGGTTTCACTATATAAGGTAAAAAATATCTTCAAACTACATTTTCAATAAATTGTTCACAGAATGGCCATAGCATTCAAAGGACAACTTTAAAACCTTTGACCTTACTCTTTATTGTTATGATATACTGTATAATTATTTTATTGGCATTATTTGATTGGATTTTAGGATACTATTATGCTGCTTTTTTGGCTGTTTCATTGCCTCAAGTAGCATAAGCCACAATGCTTGCAGTGTATTTTTGCAGTTTAATTAGTATGCTGCTGTGCTGTTTTTAGTGGCATGCTGCTATGGTACCTTTAATTGAAATCTTTCTCTTATGACTGTGATAATTATATCACACTGATGCCTTTAATCTGGCACCATTATATAGCATGTGGCTGTGCTGCATTAACTTCTTGATATTAATCATTTGGATTAGCACCAAGGGATACCCAGAAGTAAGAAACACACCGGCTCCCCAGTTGGAGTATTTTCTGTAAGGCCATGAATACTTGCCTATGGCACACGCAAAGATATCAGGATAAGCACCTTTATGCTACAACTATGTTTTTAAAAACCCTGGAAAAATGTATCTACTTAGTCTTTTCCTAAACTTTCTGTATCCCATGAAAGAAATTTTTTATTAATTCTAAGAAACTTCAGTTTTTCTCCTGAAAGAAAAAGTGTTTCAGTCTCATGGGCTAGTAAATGAATGCAAATTGCTCTTTAGTAATCCTTTTGGATATATCACAAAATACTAAATACTTCGTACAAAAGTTGACAGATCCTTTTCATGTTTTCTTCCTATTTATTTTAATGTATTATCTCAGTGCTATAGAGGGCATTCCAAAAACAAAAGGAAAAAAAAAGCACAGACAAACAAAACCCACCAAAAGTCATGCTTTTTACGGACTCAGTATCTGGAGACAGGAATTAATGACATTTGATACAGTAAAATTATATGCACTATAATACAATGTACAGTTGAGGAGGACCATCTTACTTCTGAAAATTGATGATTCTTTTTATAACTGTCTTCCTTGATCTATTTAGTGCTAAGTGTTGCAAAAGGTAGCACCTGTGGGAGGTCTTGTAATGAATGAAATCCAGTCAATTAAAGTATATCCTGATAAACCTGAAGGTGATGTTGTTATATTGGAGGATGCAACAGGAAGAAACAGCAGCATTGATATATTTTTGTATCAGAACGGTTGGAGTTGGAAGGGACCTTAAAGATCACCTAACTCCAACCCTCCAGCCATGGGCAGGGAACCTGCCACTAGACCAGGCTACTCAAAGCCCTGTCCAGCCTGGCCTTGAATACCTTCAGGAATGGGACATCCGTAACTTCTCTGGTCAACCTGTTCCTGTGCCTCACCACCCTCACAGTAAAGAAATTCTTTCTAACATCTAGCCTAAACTTGCCCTCCTTCAGCTTTGGGCCATCCCCTTTTGTCCTGTTACTACATGCCCTTAAAAAATGTTCCTCTCCAGTTTTCTTGCAAGATCCCTTTAGGTACTGGAAGTCTCGTACAGAGTNAATTCTTTCTAACATCTAGCCTAAACTTGCCCTCCTTCAGCTTTGGGCCATCCCCTTTTGTCCTGTTACTACATGCCCTTAAAAAATGTTCCTCTCCAGTTTTCTTGCAAGATCCCTTTAGGTACTGGAAGGCTCGTACAGAGTCTCCCTGGAGCCTTTTCTTCTGCATGCCAAACAGCCCCTACTCTCTCAACCTGCCTTCTAAGTGGAGGTGCTCCAGCCCTCTGATCATCTTCATGGCCCTGCTCTGGACCCACTCTAACAGGTCCATGTCTTTCTTGTGTTGGGCACACCAACACGCAGCACTCCAGGTGGGCCCTCACAGTGGCAGAACAGAGGGGAAGAATCACCTCCCTTGACCTGGTGTCACACCAGTTTTGATGTAGCCCAGGATGTGATTGGCTCTCTGGGCTGCCAGCATGCATTGCCAAGCCATGTTGGGCTTCTCATCTGTGAACACCCACAAGTCCTTCTCCCCAGGGCTAGTCTCGATCTGTTTTCTGCCCAGCCCGTATTTGTGCTTGGGATTGCCCAGACCCAGGTGCAGCACATTGCACTTGACCTTGTTGAACTTCATGAGGTTCACACAGGACCGCATCTCAAGGCTGTCAAGGTCTCTCTGGATGGCATCCCTTCTCTCCAGCATGTTGACCACACAACTTGGTGACATCAGAAGACTCGCTGAGGGTGCACTCAGTCCCAATAAACACTTCAAAGAGTGCCAATTCCAATACTGACCTCTGAGGAACACCAAGTGCCACTGCTCTCCACTTGAACATTGAGAACTACAGCACTTTGAGCGTGACCATCCAGACAATTCTTTATCAACTGAGTGGTCCATCTGCCAAATCCATGTCTCTCCAGTTTAGAGACAAGGATGTTGTGTGTTTGACTAAGGGATATCTGATCCTTTTTTTGGTACTATTGCAAAACTGCAGCATCTCAAATCTTCAGCTTAAATTGAGTGGTCACACAGTATACAGATCAGGAATGCTCTTTTCTGACAAACACTGTATTTCTCTGTTTTGGATATGAAGTTCCACATCACAGTATGTATGTCTTACCTACAGGATGGATTGCTTATTCTCTTAGTGGATATTTAAATTGGGATATTATGCCGTGATCTGCTAAGTGACATTGACTTTTTATAACACCCGTTTGCATTCTTATGAGTTGCACTAGTTTTCTATTGGTTTCTATAAAGATTTTGGTGCAGTCAAAGTGCCTGAAGTAATGCTCCAAACAACCTCTTTTGGCAACTATGAGACATATCTGTTCACTATTAAATAAATTCAGAACTTGTATGGCAGAACACAGCCTTGGAACAAATTTTCAGTTATCTGGACCGAAATTTCCAGTAGTACTAATTGATCCACATCTTGCACTGCAATCCCAGCTCTTTGAGCAGGGGCTTGAGAAGCAGGACTTCTCTCTGGAGGTAGTTGTGATTTTAAGATACATTTTGTTAAACGACTTGCTCGTCTGTGCCAGCCATGAAATAAGTAATTTAATAAGTTTTTCAAGAGTTGAAGGAATCAGAACTGTTGAGGTTTTTAAGTAGCTCTGCAGAGAAAGACCTGGGGGTCCTGGTGGACAACAAGGTGTCCGTGAGCCAGCAGTGTGTCCTTGTGGTCAAGAAGGTCAGTGGTATCCTGAGGAGTATTAGGAAGGGCATTTGCCAGAAGGTCGAGGATGATGATCCTGCCCCTCTATTCAGTCCTGGTGAGGCCACATCTGGAGTGCTGTATCCAGTCTTGGGCTCTCCAGTTCAAGAGATACATGGAGCTCCTGAAGTGAGTCCTGCAGAGAACTACAAAGATGATGAGGAGCACCTCCCTTATAAAGAAGACCAAGCGGCAATTATATCAATGTTTATAAGCAACTAAAGGGAAGGTGCCAAGAGGATGGAGCCAGGCTCTTCTCAGTGGCGCCAAGCAATAGGATGAGAGGAAATGGGCAGAAACTGAAACACATGGAGTTCCACCTGAACATGAGGAAGAACTTCTTTACACAGTAGGTGACTGAGGTTTCCCACAGAGGCTGTAGAGTCTCCTTCTCTGGAAATGTTCAAAAACTGTCTGGACACAATCCTGAGGTAAAGTGTCATGAGAAAATTAATGCACTTTTGGTTCTTGCATTGGGTTTTATCAGGTTCCACATTAGAAGCTCCCTATACACCTATAAAGGAGCACAGATATACTATGGCAGGCTGGGGTAACCCAAATAATAATCTGCTGGGACATCAGGCCATCAAAGGCCTGTTTCCACAAGCCCACAGGGGTACATGGCCAGGCAGGGTCATACCAATAGCTGGGTCAAAGAGACAAAATCTCTGCCTGACCTCCCCAAGGGCTGTGGCAGGGGACTCTCAGCACTGTACATCCATGGAACACACAGCACCAGCAGTCAGACAGAAGGGTCGATGGGCCACCTCCCAGATCAAGGAGGTTACTACCTAAGGGCATTTTACATATTATGGGATGCATGATGGGAAGAGCATTTGGGATTTTGGGAGGCCTTATTTTAGGTTGCTTAAAGAAATAACCAAGGCCAGGGAAAGAGAGAGATTAAGGTTTGGGGAAGAAAAAGCAGGGAAATAGGGGGTTAAATGAATAATTAGGGCCAGTCCTGTATGAAGAATTACATGGTCAATACGCTTGCCTCTCTGTGGCCTCATCACTGCAGTCTGTTCTGTCTTCTCATTTAACTCCATTTCTCTTTTCGTGGGTGAAGGGTTGACTGTTCTCTCTGTATGCGTCAGTGTATGGGGTAAGTGCCACGTAGGTGTATGGGTCAGGGGGGTCCATGTGTTTAGGGTTCCAGAGACTGTAGCAGGTGAGTCTCCATTTATCAGTGTGTGATTGTTAGTGAAACCAGAACTTATGAGCAGGTTAATTGCCCTGGGAGCTATGTCTGTCTCTGAAAGTAGAGAGTCAGCTGATGGAGTCAGCTCAGTATTTAGAGATGTCTTTTGAAATTGCTATTAGTAGGAAGGCTGACATAAGAGAAAAATATGTTTTAGAATATGGCTTCATTATGCCAGCTCAAGACAATCAGTGTAAAAAATGTTTGCATTTTTAGAAAAACTCTGGTTTAGGTTAATACATTCTCTCAGCAGTACTGTTCATTCTCACATATTTTCCAAATGAGCTTTCAGTTAAGATTTTTGACTTCTTAGTTTTATTGTTAAAAGAAGTTAAGAAGCGGCAAAACTGAATTTAGGCAAATGTGACCCTGAGTCTTACATATGAAACCAACATATGTGAGAGTGTGACCAGTTTATGCTTAGCTATCTATTTCTTTATTTCCATCCACTCTATTCCGCACTTTTGTCTAAATTCAGCAGCAACAATATAGTTAATTTTACTTGTTTAAGAGTTAATGGTGTAGCTTAGATGTAGGTCTGTATTTTTATAGGTTTTCTAATTTTTTTTTCTAATTATTTTTTAATTGCTTTCATGTGCTTTGACTAGGGACCTGGTATTAAGAAAGTCTGGCTGTTTTAGTGCTAAGGTAGATCTGGTCTATGTTTCTGGTAGTACGAACATTTTATCCTTACAATAGGATCTACTTACAGGGAACTCAGATACCCAGTGAAAAATCCATTACTGTACATTTGAGTTTAAGAAAAGCTAAAATCACTTCATTTATTTTAAAGAAGAAAGGGAGAAGGCGCATTTCTACCACCTCAGAATAATTCTCACTGACACATTTTTTTTTCCACATGGAGGTGTTCACCCTGTCCTTTAGTTTTAATGACATCAGGTGAGGGTGAAAAGATCTTCAACAACTGAAAACTGTCAGCATTTGCTAAAATGTGTAAGAGATTTTTAGCCAAACTACATAAAAGGATCAAAGGTATTTTAACATCCTTCACAGGAAGTAAGGACACATACACGCACAATAAATTACTTCTATTTTGATGGAAAATATACATTCATATTCATATGTTTGTATGGGTGTACTTATGGCTATATGAAAAAGTAAATTCATATAAACACAATTTTGTAGCGTGGGTTTATTTATAAGGATTTAATATGTCACTGTTTGCATGTGTGTGTGTGTATGTCTGTACACATGTGTATACATAACATGCTCTGTATTTGATCTAAAGATGATGGTGAGACAACATTTTGTACACTTGCCTAAGTGCTAAAAAGAGGAAATGATTTACATTTGCTCTCCAAGCTGCTGCCAGAAAAGCCTTTCTACATCACATATTTCAATCTGCTGTATGCATGTGCCTGCATACACATCTCAAATGCACCATATCACTACCACAACACCGCTGCTTTTAGAAATTATGATTCCTTTTTCAGAACATATTCCTGACTGAAAAACTCAATTTTTTCACGTATTGCTATCAGATGCAAGCCAGAAAACTGGGGAATAACTACAAAAGCCTACAACCTAAATGCTACTTGTGCAGATTTCTTTAAGAATAAGATATTAACCAGCTAGGAAAAAAACTATAGATGTGACCAGGGATAAATTTTGTTGTGTGTTGGATTTTTTAAAGATAAAAATACATGGTTAAAAATTTGAGCCTACTAACTTGAGCTTGAGGTTTACAAAATTTGGAATCAGACACAGAGAAGAAGTCATCAGTAGTTCTGTTTATCTCAATTACAATTAATCTAAATTTACAACAGGTTAATTTTTACTCTGAGGTCCTATTTAGCTTGAAAAGACTGTTCAATCTCTTTCAGAACAATTGCAGTAGAAATCCAATTGTTCTTCTAACTGCCTGTTGTAAAATTCCAGCTACCTAAGCTAAACAAATGCAGCTGAGAGCTGTTAGATGTGTTTACCCAGAGCTTTTCAGAGATCAAAGGGGGGAAAAAAAGCACATCTGTATATTGAATTAAACTTTTTACTTTACTTGAAAATAAATTTTTTTAAAAAGCATTATTCCTTCCTCATGAAGTTTTCCCCAGAGACCCCCACTTTTGAACTGTGCATGTACAATTTAAGGCACTTAGCCTTAGGAGGGGCCACCTCCTGCTGTAGATGAAGAGCTCGACACTAGGACTTATGTTAAATAGAGGCATGTACCTCCTCTTCCTCCGGGTCCTGCTTTTTGTCCTGTAACGGGCATTGGAATCTTTGGTCTCCATTCAGATGCACTTTTCTTAAAATGTTACCACCTGTAGGCTACTGTTACATTATTTCTTTGAAAATCCTGAAAACATGAGGGTAGTTTTGTTCAATTTAACTTTACTGGGGGTATGTGGTTTTACAGACAAGAAAGAAAGTGCTGGTTTTTTTCCCCCTTGAGATGCTATTATGGCCATGGGCATGGTGATGTCTGATTTTAAAAAGTGAACTTCACAAGAACACAAAATGCCCCTGCCAGAATAACATGTTTTACGCTTAGTGTGCCACGAGGAAAATGGTGACCTTAAGGTGGTGTTCTGTTTGTGCATGCATTTCTGTCTGAATGCTACAGGAGAGGGTAACATGTCACTATATCCTGATTTGGGAACAACTTTTCTCTCCTCACTGTTTAAGGCACAGGCAGAAAGGGTTCAGGTTCCTTAATGACATTTTAAAGTCAAAGCAGTTGAATACAGACACAAAATTGCAATATCTCTTGGCTTTAGGATATATTGTAATAAAGTATTTGATGGCCAAGCAATGGATGTATGCTTGGTGTTTGTTAGCACCTTATCAAATCAAGGGCTACAAGAAATGTAGGCTATCTGTGAGCTTATGATGTATTGATTAGAAAAATTAGGCCAAATGTTAAATAATTTACTGTAACTTTGTTGTAGTAAGCTATTTCCAAGTATAAAAAGAATAATATGTTACCTGAACAGATTTTTGTTATGTTTTTAAGTTAGCAAAAGAAAAACTGGGAAGATCAGAGCGCAAAATCAAGTCCTCATTGCTCTTACTGCAAAAAAATGGTAAGTCCTACTTTATATTTTAAGGTGAAAAATATATTTTTTGTATTTGTGTCATATTCTATATTAGTTTCGTAGTATAACTTTTTTTTTCCCTGTGAAAATTTATTTGTTAAGTACACATAATTCTTGATTGCAGGGAGAATCTTTGCTCACTTTTAGTCTGTTTATATGCATAAGTGAAAATCATCGTACCAGAAGAAGTACCACAAATGTAAACAAAAATGAATTTCAGAATTCAGGAAATTTTACAGATCTTAATCTGGTTCTGCTCTTTTATGCTATGTGACCAGCTTTTGACAATGCCTTTTACATGCACATTCTGTAGAACCACATTTATGGCTTTATAATTTAGCCTTTCTAATAGCTAAATTGCAAAAAGATTCCAATAGGTAGCCCTTTTTAAAATATATATATATATATACGAAGAAACAGTGTGCAATTCATTATACCTAATTTTGGTGAAGTAATTTGTCTTTTAGGATAAACCCAAAAAGCTCTTGCTGAATGAAACTTAACTGGACTAATCCAATGACCAAGCGATCTAGCATGAATAATGGGTGGGATACATTTTTCAAACCTGTGCCAGAGCTTATTCCTCCTTGAAGACTCTCTGGGTCTCAAAGCATATGCTGACCTCCATGAACACAATGGGACCCATGACCCTTATTCATCCTTAGCCTCCACTGGCAGTCAGCAGCAATCTTGGCATTCTGATTGACAATGAAGAGAGGCATTGCTTCCCTCTTCATTCTCAATCTATGTGCGTGTTTCTAAAATGCTATGTTTCTGGCAGAATACCCAGTTTAAGGATCAGAAGTGATTTTCTCCTCTCTTGCAATCAGTGGTGTCCAGAATTAGGGAGTATTTTACCTTTTCAGAAGAACTTCACTGTTTAAAAAAAAGTTTTACCAAAAACAATAGTAACTTGTGTGGGGAAATGCTCTTATGCCAGTGCTCCGAAGGGGCAAGGCAATAAATTTAAAGCCATTAGGTCAAACAATTCCTTCAAGTTTAGACATAACACTGAACTAGCTATGTGATTTTTAAGTTAAAGCAGATTTCCTGTGAAACAGCTAGAAATATCAGAAGAGGAGTTTAGGCATGTCTGTACTCATCCATGCCCTTTAAGACCCTGAGTAAGGCTGAAGAACCCACTAGTTTCGTAAATTAAAGTATTCCTCATTCCTGAAAGTTTTCCTGCTGGAATCTTGTGGAAAAAATATTCTTCTGGCTTAGTACTACCAAGTTTCAGTGTTATGGTACAGTAAGGAAGAATATATTATTTTCTTGTAAAGTCTGTGGAGGAAGTACAAAATTGAAGAAGCAGTGAGTGAGAACATGGTAGAATATGAACCATTTTGTGTGCTTAGGAAAAAATGCAACCCTCAGAAGCCCTGTCATGGTCCCTCATAAGCTGTGGCTTGAGAGCAGTAGGAAATGGGTTGAAGTGAACAAACCTCATCTTAGGTGGTTCCCTACATTTCTTCTTTACATTCTCCATTGTACCTGATAAAATAGATGAGCTCTGAGAAGTGGTCATCCCCTACTTCAATTAAAATGAATAAATCTGGCGAGTGATTCTTTGAAACCTGTCCCTTTCCATGTATATCTTTCACTTGAGTATCTTATTGTAAAGTTCTAAATCTTATTTGCTTTCATCAATTAACTTTCCTTTGAATCTTTCTTCCATTTACCTTGACATTTAACTTACCAGATCTCTCTGTCTCTCTCTCAGTGTCTCTCTCTCAGTGTCTCTCTCTCAGTGTCTCTCTCTCAGTGTCTCTCTCTCTCTCTCAGTGTCTCTCTCTCTCTCTCTCTCTCTTTCTCTCATATTACTTTTGCTGTTGCTCTGGTTGTTTTTTGTTTATGTTATAATTATATTGCCTGATAAATTTCCATTTGATCATTTCAGGAATGGAGTAGTCTTTAGTGTTTGATTCTAAGGACACTGTGCCTTTGAATCTAGTATATTTTAAAATTCAGTTACGTTATTGGAAAACAGTCAGACAGGAGATTTCCCCTTGAGTTATTCTGTAAGCTTTTGTGCTTTTCATATAATTTCTTTTATGTGTTCATATTTTTGGGTGGAGTGAGAGTAAAGTTCAGTCTCTTATTCCCCCGGCAGACATTCATAAAACAAAAGAAACACCACCTGATTGCTTGTGTGAAAGAAATTACGAAACACCATATGCCAAATGTTGTTAGTGGCGAAAAGTGAAAAGATAGAAAAAACACAAATGTCCACAATATCTCCATTCTGTAATCTTCTTTAGGTATAATAAGTATGTGTTATTTTTAACAATGATGGATATGGGCTTTCTTCTGATAAAATGTGAGTTGTAAATTGAGTCTGTCTTTAAGGAAGAAAAAACCAAAACAAACCTCTTCCCGAAAACCACTTGGCTATTTGTAAGTTATACTTTTGGTATATCTGAAGAGAATTTTGCTCCGGAAGTAATTACTATAAATATTGAAACACATTATATAATATATGGGTGACATATTACCTTTCTTTCGATAATTAAAAGATTGGCAAAAATTCCACATTTTCTATTCTAATTCCTCACATTATATACTTAATTCTTTCATAAAATGTATATTAATTTCCATATTTGTCTCATTCTATCTTGCATGTAAATGCTTTGACCCTACAAATTTATTATGGTCAAAGATGCCAAGAATGTGTAAGAAAACACTCCTTTTTAAACAATTCTTTTATTTTAGGGGCTGGTGACTCACAGGACCTTGATCACCACACTAAGCTGAGGACTTCTTCAATATATGACTCTACAAGGTTGAATATTACCTTCATTATTTCCTTGTCTATATAACCAGGGACCAGGTCCACCACAGTCGCCAAACTGTCCTGGTAGGTCAGGTTCAGCCAGTTACTTATCATTATTTCTATCTTCTAGTGTGTCACTAATTTCCAAAGTGTAACCACCCAGTCCTGTTGCCAGATGTACATCTGCACATGTTTCTGCCATAAAGTGTATGCTGTTGGATTGAGATCAATTACACAAGTAATATGTATCACTTGCTAAAACTAATGTGTCCTCATCACAACCTACTACTTCACCAATTCTTATACGACCTGAAAGCTTTGCCAGCAAAAATTTAATGTTTTGCCAGATTATCAATAAAAATGCGAAATAGCTGTCAGTAAAAAAAACACTTTCTCTCAGAACATGGTTTCCTGAGAAATTTGATGATGAATGCTTATGAAGAATTATTATTTTACCGATTTAAATTGCAAAACTTATTTTTGAATGAAGACCTGAGCTGAAAACAAACAAACAAACAAACGAGCCCTTAATAGCTAGCTACAAAATAGAAATTCCTGCATAATAAATTTTTCAATTGTTCTTCTGGTCACTTTCTTCTCTTTTAATAAGCCCTAAGTCTCGACTGTCTATAAGTTAAGATTAGTCTCCCGAATATTCCATTTTTAAAAAGAAGGGATCCTAAGTCACAAAGATGACAATGAGTATTTGCCTAAAAAAATGAAATTTGGCCCGGGGATCAGTCTTACTATGTCTCTTAGTGCTAGAGTGAAATTGGTGTTGATGCGTGAACCAGGCTAAGGGTTTACATGAATTCATGGTGAATTTTGTAATTGATGTCATAACTGTCTGCTTTATATTCTTTGTGGTTCTGTGCATGTGTCTGTAGCTCACAAGAATTCCAAAATGAGTGACAGGCCATAGGGAGTAAAGCCGAGCCTGAAGATGTCCTTCTTTTCTTTTTTTTAAAAATTATGTGGAGATGAATATGAAAGAAAGCAAGATTTGAAAGATATATATATATATGAGAAATGATGTAAATCTTTCTGCCTCACTGTTTGTAAATATATATAAGGAGATTAAAAAATGTACATATAAAAGATATATTGAACAAAAATTTCACTGTTGGCTTGCCAAACAACAAAATATTTTGAATTTTCTATGTTTGTCAAGTATTCTTTACAAATATTTTAATGTCAACACTGCCTCCTACCCCTGGTGTGAAGTGAAATGTGCAACAAAAAGAGAAGTACTTGGAGTCCGGAAATGACGAAGTTGAGGTTACATATGCAGCATGAACTTGGCTTCCTTGTGTGAACATGTTTTGATAAGGTCTTTTATTATTTGATCACATAAGTATTTGACTTTTGTCCTCCATTTAATTTCAGGTCAAAATCAAACTTTACAAATTCAGATCAATTTGAGTTAGGTCTTCACTGGGCAACATTAAGGCAAGTTTTGATCAACCTGAGTGACCTAGAACACTCTGGAAAAGTGAGAATTGTCTTGTGAAAGATGCCATGGGTTAAAATTGAGCAGTCTTGGCTTCTGCTTTGCTTGAAATGTTACTACACCTCTCAGTGCCTCTCTCTGTTCTATCATTGGAAATATTCATTACAGTATTTCCTGATCTCACAAGAGTGTTCTGAGAACAAATTCATTACTCCTTATGAAGCACTCTGATATTACAGTGATGACATAGATAGAAGCCTATGAAGGAAAATAAAAGCGTATTTGCTTCAGGGCTTAGAGGATGTGTCGTAAATACAATGTGGAACCACATGTTGAACACAAGGATAAAAAGAAATATCCAGGTGTTGCTTAGCACTTTGTCCCCTGCATTAACCAAAGGCTCAGGGGAGGGAAAGGGTGGGAGAAAAAGCCTGGTTTTCTCCTACAAGAGTTTTGACAGCAAACTGGTACGTGACACGCACAAAGCACGGGACAGAGGTAACGTTGGAGATTTTGTTAACAGCTCTTCAGTTATGGTTGTCATGAAACTTATTCAAAACTGAATTAAAATTCTTCTTTACCCATATTCCCTTTGAATGGACCTCTTTAGAATACAAGGGATTTCGTGGTGCGTAGAGAGGTCAATTTATAATGCCTTATGCCAGCAATAATTGATCTGTTCTCATATATATCTATCATATAAACATAAATATCTCAGAAGATAGTTTTGCATTTATTATGAACATTCCTCCTTAGACAGTAAATATTTTCAAACATCACAAATCCTCACAAAGGCTTTAAGGCTTTGTGATACTTTATGCTACTTTCTCCCTTTCTGATAGTAGCTGAAATAAAGAAAATGGCTTACAGATTTAGCTGTGTATATAGTTTGAAAGTAACAACTGAAAAATGATGTTCATAATCTGAATTGCAATGAAACCAATTATCTGTACCATGGTGTTTCACTTGGGAATACTCTGAAAGGTTTAGTATTTCTTAAAAGAAATTAAAAACAGCTGTAAAAATACCATAAAACAAAAATAGCAGCTGCAAAAGAGATTAACATTCCTAAATTTCATTTGAACCTGAGATGTTATTTTTCCAACAGAAACATACATATATACTGATTTTTAAAATCTATTCTTTGTGAAACTATATCCTTTTAAGAAAAAGACGTGGCTTTTTTTTTTTTTTCTTTTTCATTTCAGCACTTCTTGATGTTACCTATGAATTTCATGAACATTCTCCCCCTCTGCCTAGGAATTTTGTATTACATTTTCTTCTGTAATTGTCAAAGAAAAGCTACAATTGTTGAATCTTGAAGAATGATTTAAATATAACCTATTAAGAATTAAAGATCTGCCTAATAAACAATTTATAGCAATCCTTGCACTTTTGTTACTTACAGCTGTCAAACAGCTTTCAAACTGAGCCCAAATCACCCTGTGCCTGTTTTAAAATTTTATATAGCGTCTGTTTTCCAATTAAGCAGCCAGTCATAGATGAAACCTTTCCTAATCTTTTTCATATATATAATAAAACCAAATGTAATTTATAAAACAGAACTGGAGGTGCTGACAGTATAAAACAGTTTATTTTGCAGTCTTGGTCAAAACATATGGCAGCAACTTTTCTAGACTTCTGCCAGATGGCGGGCCTTAATCGATTTTGTCTGTTGTGCCGTATGTTAATTCTCTGTGAAAAGTGTTTCTTCAAACTCAATTAAAAAAATAATGACTTTCATTTTCTTACTGAGCAACTAATGCTAAAACTGTCATTTAGATACGTCTGTTTAAGTCTGAAAAGTTTTTGAAAGCCCCAAGATATTTACACAACAGGTAAAATTGATTCTAATGGCCTTGAAAGCTGCGATTGTTATTCATCAGTTTGTGTATCATTTCATGTGAATCTGAATAAATTTACCTTTATGATAATATTCCTTCTCTTGCATTTCAGTTTTTCTTGTGGCTTTTTTAAATAATGATAATGTTTCATTCTGCAAATTAGAGTAATTTTGAGCACCGAAAGACCCCAGAGTAAAATCTCAAATCACCAACACTAAACTCATTACTCCAAACTATAAACACATTAAACTAGAAAAAGAGAATAGCATCTATCTCTACATCTCAGTAAAGATACTGTTTGACGCAACAGCTGTTATAAACTTTAACTACTGGTCTACCCAACACATTTTGGTGTGCTTGCTACATCTCCCATATTAAACTATTGTATTTTATGTGACCATACTACATTTAATAAATGTTCACAAAGTCCAGTCTCCAAGGTTATTTTAACAGGCAATTTTTGCTATGCTAGAGTATGAAATTTCCTCTCTACCCAATAAACAATGAGGTATTAATTTTTGATAAAGGTACTTCCTGATGGGTAAACATAGTGGACACAAAATCTTTAAATTCTACTAAAATTCTAGCAGTTATAGTTTCTATGTATTTTGATGAATATGTTAATAGTATGGATGCCTTAATAAGTACATTTTTTAAAAATTCTGGGAGTTAATGGAAAATATAGTAAATATTTATACATTTTGGTCTCTTTTTACTGCCATTGTTCCTTTGTTATACATATTATTTGTGACACAGGCTTAGATTTTGAACTAAAATAAGATGTGTGCATAACAGAAATCAAATGAAAGGAACTAGTCCCCAGAGAAATATGCAATCCTTTTGTAGAACCTAGCTTTAATGTAGACCAGTACTTAACATATTCACAACTTATAACGTATGAAATGGGTGTATGTTGAAACAAAATATCAACCAGATCTATTCTCCTTACCATGTTTATTTTATGACTACTTTCTTTTGAAATAGAGCAGGGTTATGGTAATATGTATGTAGACTAAATAGGTTGTATTTTCTCCAGCAATAATCCCACACAAGTACAAGGCAGAAACACTGTGTTTTTCCAATACGATCCAGCAAGGGCAAATGACAGCCTTACCTGATGGCTGATATCTTTTACAGTACAGCTGTGACATATTTTATGCATCACAAAGAATTATCAAGCAATTCTCTGGAACCTTTCTGTCATGGAATGTAGCCCCATGTCCCTTGTATGCCTTTATTTTTGCCTATAATACATCTAAACACTAAATTAGATATTTGTTACCAATTGGTAATGATTTTCTGATCAGGATGCTTTCAGGAACAGAATAAAATCTTTTTTTTTTTTTTGTTATATTTACAATTTATTGGGTTTTAGTATATGATAATGATTGTTTGGAATATATTTAAGATAAATAGTGCACATACTTAGTAATAAAAATACCACTGTAGGCAATTAAATAATTTCAAATGGACCATATGCTTATATTTTGGAAAATAAAATGCAGTTCAGCTTACTAAAAGTTGGCTGTCTGGGGATTTTGGAATGTAGTACTTAATAATATTTTAAAGATTCTTACTTATAAAATTATGTTAATATATTTGACTCAAAACCTCTTAGCAATTTAACTATCCTGAGTTCTTCATTATGTTAAGTATTTTTAAAGCAAGGTTCAAACATAGATTTAACTTCCAATGCAATATATATTCTAGAGTGAGGATAGTGCTCTTTTCTGGTCACTGAGTTGGCTCCCCACACCCAGACTTCTAGTGTCATTTGAGAGATCTAAGGTACCCAGTAAGATGGATTGTAAAAGTGACAGTTGCCTTGCCTCTGTGGAAGTGGGAAGCTGGGGGCATACAATAAGGCATCTTAACAATGATGGTTATTTAACAACTAATTCAAAACCTGGATGGAAGGCAAGCCATAACACCACATGGCATTTTTGACTAGGGAAAGAAGTCTGTTGTTCATATTAACTGTGTTTTAAAGTAAACTTCTCCTATGCAATTTGGGTTTAGTCATAATTGGAAGGGGACAGACAACAATATTTATAGCCATTAAGCATCAGTTATGAGGAGAATATAGCACTATTACAATAATAGAGGAATTTGATCCAGGCAGAATTCCGGAGACCTCTCACTGTTTCACCAAGCAAAGCTTGTGGGTTTGCTTTTCCATGTTGAGATTTTTGGTTCCAGGACTCAAATGCTTTTGACTTTGCATCTCATTGACATGCTTCGAGCACTACGAGAGATCTGCTAGGAAGACCTTGTTGTTGAAAGAATAGAAAGTAACAGGAATTGACTTGGCCCAGGAGCAGTCCACTAGAAACCCAGATACTGCTTTGGAAAGCACTGTAATAAACAATAGAATAATAACAGTAAATAGAAAATATGAACAAACTGTGCTCTTATGGGCATCATTCTTCTAACAGGGAGAAAGTAGGTAAGATTTAGTGATAGATTCACATCCATGCAGGATAATCAAGAAGGGGGTTTTTTTATCAGTTAATGCCTTACACATTCTTCAGCAGGTGACAAGTGTTAGACTTTTATATTTTTGTCTCTCATATATTTCAATGTCTAGATACCTTTTTCTGCTGCTTCAAAAGGTGGGGACTGAGTATCCTTTTCTAACAATACCTTTTATACCTCGCACAGGTAAGTAGCTGCCAGTCAGGCAACATATTCATCTGCAAATTTCTATTTCTTTCTTCACTTTAGAGTGATTTTTCTGTTCATTTTCACATATCTTATTTTGGCCAACAATCTGTAGACAAAACTTTCCCTTTTTTACTCAGCAGTAACGCTGGGAAAACATAGTTTTTAAGTGGCATGAATCATGAGCTTCATTTTTCTTTGAAATACCTAAAGAAAAGAGAAGGTGCTTTGATTAGTGAGGTTTAGAAAATGGAAGCCGTATTACAAGGGGAAAAATAAAAAGTGGACCAAAAAAAAGTAACAAGAGGATGAAAGAAATTGTGTTTTCTCATTTTTTTCTTTTCATAATCTCCTTTTAAAATATTGCTCGATGATAATGCTTTTCCTATTGCAGTAATGAAGTGCACTATTTGCCAAAGAGACCAAAAAATTGTTTGTGGATAGAGGAAAAAACCAAACAATTAACTTTCTTGGTAAATTTCCTGAGTGGAAAGTTATAATTAAATTCTAAGATCCTTTTTTCTACGTCTCATAATCTA
>VZTA01028162.1:64762-86390 GCA_013398855.1 Mohoua ochrocephala | reverse complement strand
CCTCTTCTGTCCCTTTAATCATATTTACTTAAGTTTTTCAAGTGCCAATAGCCCTGAAAGCATTTCTAGTGCATCACAGTTCTGACTTGCCATATATTTATTTATGACCTTTATCAACAACAGATGAGCAACTGTACATAAATTGCATGGTGATCATGTGGCATGGGTAATTATCCACTAGAGATTGGGAAGGGAATATCAGACAACTTCTCATCTAAAACAGAATTAGAAAACAGGTTTATAGTGATATACCAAGACAAAGTTGTAAATGTACTTTGGTTAAAATATATACCTGCAGTACTATCTTAATTAATGGAGAATCCTAGGGTTCAGTTAATTTAACAATCAAATACATAGAGGGGTTTTTACACAGAAAATATATACTAATATTTCTATATTTCATTAATATAGGATCCATATTTCAGCTGGAAAATCTCTCACAGAAGCTGAGCAATCAGCCTCTCTGGGTATGGTATAGTAATGTACTAGCTTGTGTGTATGAGGTCTTATTATAGAGATGTCAGTTTTAGTTTGAAACATAAACATACTTTTATTTATACATTAGTGCTTATAGTGATCAATGACCATCTGTGCAGTATATTAGAATTTGGTTTTGATCAGTAGAAAGCAATTATTCATAAAACTCAAAACAGAAGGCAAAGTTGTGAAAGAAAGGAGAAGAATTATGTCTTTCTTACAGGGAAGGTAATTTTAATATAGACGAGATTGGCCCAAGTCCTGCAGTTTGGATTGATAGATTATCTAGCAGAACTATCATTTCAATAATCTCAATGACAGTGTAGCAGTGGATACTTGGTACAATATTATAAATTAAATTTACTGCAAATGTCACTGAACAGAATATGGAAAGAGATCTGTCATTTGTATTTGTAGAAGCTAAGATAGGGAAAAATTTAAGATTCTTTGACAAAACATAACAAAAACTATCTACATGATATAATTATGCCACCAGTTGTGTAAAAGATTTCTTTCATCACTACTTTGCTCATTAGGATACCTGAATTGCCCTAATATTTATTTGATCAGGGAGGGATTATGTTCTTTTAAACAGAGATATATTCTTCATTAAATTTCTGGATTTAAGAATATCCAACGTCCATGTTTCAGAAACACTTTTTTTCAGAAAGTATGAGCTGCCTTTGTCTAATTACAGTCTACTTACTAAACTGTAAAGCTAAACTGTGAATTGGAAAATTAATATTCACCTCCATATAGAGCTGTATGTTGGCCTGACAGTGATGTTTGCAACACAGATACCAGGCTGGTGGTATAAAAGTTCTGGAACATAGGGGACCAAAGAACAATAATAAAAGTATTGTTTCTCATTACAGTTTTTTGTAGCCTCATCTTATCCCTTTCTTTGCCATCACGAGGTCATAAATAATGTAATCTGAAAGCTTTAAGCAAAATTACAGAAGACTTGAATTTGCAGGCACCTGAAAATTGTTTGCAACACACTGGAGTTAAATTCTCTTCAAAGTTAGAATTTATAAGTTGAGATGAACTTTCTTACCTAAGGGAAGTTATAGGGAATTATCTTTGAAAGCGGAAATCTGCCATCAATATAAAGTGCAATGAATGCAAAGAAGCTTAGTTGTTGGGTTTTGCAGTGTTGTTATTTGTTTGGTTCGGGGTCTTTTTTTTTAATGCATGCTGAAATCAAACAAATTGACATAAAAATAAACTATGTTGCAATTTAACCCTCACTAAGTCATATCTTTATTTGCAAAAAATGTATATACATATTTTTAGATTAAGCAGCAAGTGGGAAAATGTAAGAGATCCAATTAATATTAATTATGCTAGTTTTAACTTATAATTGAAATGAAAATGGAATTGTTCTAACCAACATCCAATGCAAAATGTATTCCTACAGAGAGGATATCAGGTGGGTCCCTAGAGACCTCAGTTCTATTTTAAGCCTGCTACTGGCTTACTTTGAGACTCTTGGCAAATCATGTTACATCATTTTGCATAATTTTCTCCACCTAAATAACGATGACTTTCATAAAGTACTTTATGGAAACATATACTTCCATGAAGTGCAGATGAATACTGTTGAATTCATGGTCATTATTTGTAATATAAATAATTTATAAGATTATGAAAAAATACTCACCATCTAGGTTACTATGAGATTGTTTGTACTGATCTGCTTAATTCCTATATTTTTTGTACCTTCATAGTAAACACTGGCATGGATGAACATATGCCCTCCTCTGACTCATAAGACAAAGAAAATAAGAACAAAATTGCACATAACTGTATTTTTACTTATTTCTGTCTTTTCATTCCCATTTTCTTCCTGCTTCTTTCCCAATGTTGCCAGCAGGTCAAGTGAGGTGATACTTTCCCTCTACTGAGCACTGGTGAGACCACACCTGGAGTGCTGAGTCTAGTTCTGGGCTCCTCAGATCAAGAGAGACGGATACCGAAGGGAGCCCAACAAAGGACCACAAAAGTGTTCCAGGCACTGGAGCATCTTTCAGAGGTAAGTCTGAGAGAGTTGAGACTGTTCAGTCTGGAAAAGAGGATACTCAGGAGAGATCTTATCAAATGTGTATAAATACCTAAAAGTGCAATGGGCGACAAGGGCAAAGAAGAAAGAACAAGGACCAGAGCCAGTGGTCAAAAACTAAGACAGGAAGCTTCATTTGAAGATCAGAAAACACTGTTTTTCCATGAGGGTGACCAAGCACTGGCACACTCAGGTGCATCACAATGGTTACTGGGGGAGCTTGTGGTGTCTATTCTTGATGATATTCAAAAGTAGTTTGGATGTGTTCTTCGGTACCGTGTTCTAGGTGGCCTTGCTTGAGCAGGGATTTGGGACAAAATGACTCCTAGAGGTGCCTTCAACTCCGTGATTCTGTGATTTCACGTTTCAGTAATTTGCCATTGAAACAATTCAAAATTTACATTTTTTCCTGAGGTACCCCCTTAGACCAAAAGCACATTTTCCCCAATTATTTCATATCCTAAAAATTTGATTACACTTGCATAACACTTACTAAAGAGATGATATTTTGTGCTGTCTTTAATTCATCAAGGAAAGCTGGGTCAAAAGAATTTCTCTTAATTCCAGAATATGCCTGCACTGCAATGTAAACTGAGTGTATTTATTGCATGTATAGGAATTAAGCTGTTGTAGAAAATACCATACCAGTAGTTTTAAATAATCCAAAGAGAACGTATAATATGAAATTAATCTGCTGCTGCTGTAACATGTGAAATAGTTAAGAAAAAAACAATGGAAGCAGCAAGGTGTTACTGTCACATTGAGAAAATCAGATATTTTGATTGGTTTTATCTATCTATCTATCTATCTATCTATCTACCTATCTACCTATTTATCTATCTATGTTTCCATGTTCTGTTGAATTCCACGTTTCCCTTTTTCTCCCGCAGTCATCCCTTCTTGGTGGACAGAAAGTTGATAAGACTTTCCTTGTCACCAATGGGTGCATAGTCTAGTTCCATTTGTCTAGAAAATTAAAACTAGTGTGTCAAAAGGGGAGAGAAAATCTGTCATGACCATAGGGATGTATAGGATGATAATTCAAGACAGCCTGCAATGTCTGCCGTCTTTGAGCCAAAGCTCATATCGACCACTGAGAAAATATGGATTATTACTTCTACACATGACGTTCTTTTCCTTCACATTTCTTTGGAACTATTCCTTAATTAAAATACTTCTGCAAATATGTTTGTCAATTATTTTAATTTCCAACACAGTATTTATACAATTACAGCAATAATCAGACTTGCTATCCTTTGGTGACTCTACCATTAAGGAAAACACAAAAAAGTAAAAATTTCTGAATGCCACTAGGATAAACACATTCTTCGAAACACTCTTCATTTTAAGAATATTGAGTGCATATGACTGAACAATTATGTCATACCCTTGTCTGCCTACATAGCCAAAGCAACATTCAAACACATAGCAAAAATCTGTACCACTTTAGCCCATACAAAGTAGAGCTCAAGAGACTAATGCCATATAAGGAGTTTTTTAGAAACTCTTATTTATATGACTGCTTGCAATTGTTGACATTTTTTTCTTAGTTATTAGAGCAAAAATATGCTATGTTGATTATAGCAAGAATTTGCTTTGTATAAGTTGTTGGGGTTTTTTTTAACACATTTCAGTATGGTGCATCAAAGCATGAAATGACCGTGATTTATTGCAGAGAGAAATTTCCAGCTGAGACAAAGTTATTGGAACTCCTACTGGCTCAGCTGGAAGGAGGGAATTTTCTTGGAGGATGTTGTGGAGTAAATAAGTACAGACTCTTAGTGTCCTACTTTTAGTTACAACCACAGTAATATGCAGAACGTATGTGCATACTAAATCTAATCACCAGTAGAGATATGGCTAATGAGTTACATTTCCTGTGATATCCAGCCTCCATATGGCAGGTACAATATTTATCACGCCATATGCTTGATACCACAGACAAGAGTACATTCTGTAAACATGATTATGACACCTTTTCATTGATTCACGAAGTGGCATTCAAACAGAAACTGTTTCAAGCTTCTGCCAAGATGGAATAGCTGAGAGGAAGTCAGTAAAGTATTACCAGAAGTTTCCCCAGCAGGAATGTTTTTGTCCAAGGAGACCTCAGTATCAAAATAAAGAACAAGTCATCATGGTTAAAATACCTCACATGATTTCACAATGGTGAATATTATAATTTTTACTTGAAGACTTTATTGTCAGATTAATGTTTCTCTATTACACCTGCTATCCTCAGTAGATGTCTGTAAACCATAACAAAAGTATTGATATCTAACCCATAGGGAGGCACTTATGTGCAGGCATCATAGGGAACTGAATCAAAGTTTCCATAGGGATTCAGTGGCCTAAATACAAGCTCCTGGTGCCATTAGCAAGACCAAAAGTCTCCAAGTCATCTGCATGTAGCTGTCACATGACACACAGGACCTGCAGAAGGCTATGCCCTTCTTCAACAAATTTTTAACTTGCCTGATCAGGCAAGCAAATTTTGTCCTCACTGTTTCATGCAGCTGAGATTACAAGAGTTCTTGGAGGTCACAAATATATGAAAATAACTCTGAACTACTGCCTTTCTGTGCTCTACCCTAACTGCAAGACAATCGGATCTCCTGTATTTTTTTTTTTCCAAATGCTAGTACTGACATATAGTTTAACATATAACTTATTATCTAAATACTGACATAGTGTTGGTTTTGTAGACATTATTCAGATCAAACCTAAATATCTGCAAAAAATATTATTCTGTGTAGATTATCTACATATAAAACATTTCTCCTATATTAAAAAATGTTTTAAGTGCTGAAAGGACCATTAATTCTCTCATAAAGTTTGGTAAACACTAGTCTTTTTTTTTCATTTACAAAAAGACTTAAGTCTATCTGCAGAAATCATTATGAAACTGCAAGAATACAATCAAGAAAAATAATATAATGTAAGGAAATCTTGAAAATATAAATCAGCTTTTAAAAAATAAACCAGATTATTTTCAGTAGGAGTAATCATAAGAACAAGAATTCACACATAAAATTAGTCAAGTTCATGAAAGATTATGCACATAATAAAGGGCAATAATTATTATAAAAGAAAATGAGATTTTAGAAAAATACCTAGTTATCAGAAAAAAGTTTTTCAAACCAAACAAAACTAAAATTAAAATTACTACTGGACTTAAAAATATGACATGTACAAAAAAACACTTTCTTTCATTACTTATCCAACTGTCCTCTCAAATATGTAATAGGAAAGCCTTGAGTAGGGACTTAAAAAAAACATATCTCTATTTTTCATTCCTTAACTATCCAGAGAAGGACAATGCTATTCTTGCTATCAAAAAAACCTAACCAACCGTGTCCAATACACAAGCCCCTCCCCCTTGTAAATGTTTGAATTACTCCTAAAGGAGCTTGTTGCAATTATGCACATATACAAAGTCCTCTAAGTATCAGCATTCTTTGTACATAAATTGTCCTCCAATTCTATCTTTAAGTAAAAATTTGGCAATAGAAATGTTTTAATTGTTAATTTGTGATGATTTTTTATTCTTTGCATCCTAGGAGTTTATCGTAGGAAATAGCTCTGGAAGCAGGTAGCCATTTTTCATGGAAGAAACTTTTTACCTTGACAAGTATTACAATAAGGCTTTCTTTCTTGTTTGGGAGATGAAACGGTTGGGGATTTTTGTTGTTGTTGAAAAGAAAATAAACCAAACCAAACCAAGGCAAAACGTGGTAGGCTAGACAGAAACATGACTTTAAAAACTAATTAACCCAGATTTCTGAAGAGGTTTCTCTGAGTATTGTTGTTAGGTGTTAGGTGTATTAACAGGGAATATGCACACAGATAGCAAGGACTTGGGACTTGCCCCACGTGGTCTCGGTCCCAGCTGCTGCTGTAAATAGGCTTTAATTGCTAGAGAGTAGAGTACTCAGTAGTGTCACCCTGGAAAGGTACTTCAGAAACAGCTATGGAAAAATGGGTTTGAATTTCAATGTTATCTTTGGTAAATTAGGACCTTGTTATTCACATTCAGCCTTCTGAAAACCAGCCATAGAATTAGGCAGTTTCACTCAGTAGGCAGTGCACAAGAGGGTCTTCACAGTCCACTTTGAGATTTCTACATCTCACCCATCAGAGAGAGCATCAAGATAAGCAACAAGAAACAAAAGTCTTAGCTGATGAAAGTGAGCTGATTTAAAGGCTGCCTATAAATAATCAGAAGTTGAAGAATTATGTTTAAGCTGAAAAAGTATTAAAAATAAGTGAAGAAAGGTAAGAGAAAAGGGAACTAAAGGAATCAGGTGTTAAAGAAGACGGAAAAAAAAAATAGGGCATGAAATAAGGTATAAAATATGGCAGAAGAGAGGCTAAACTGGGGAAAAAAAGCATTCCATAGAGTTTTTAATGGGAAAGAATCACAGAATGTTAATCTAAAACCCCAGAGCTGTTTGGAAAACCTTGAGAAACAATAAATCAAAGTAAGAATGGAAGATGGAAAATAGGAAAAGGTCTAAAGGTAAGTTTGGATTTGTTTCATGTTCATGTTGAAATTTCACACTATTTTTTTTTCCAATCAGATTTAATACATGGGATTTGAATTTACATTTTTTAAAAAGACATGAAAAGTACAGGAATTGTAATTTTTTTGGATGCTGTGATAGCAACCAGTGTGTATATAAGGAAGTGTAAAAAACCAACAAAAATCCCAAAACGACAGCAACAACAAAACCCAGCAACAACAAAGCTAATTACAAGAATGACATAAGTAGACGATAAGGAAGGGAATGCTCCAACACTTCAGCATAGCTTTTAAGACCATTTCATTGGTTCCAATGGTAATACAATGGTTTTAGTGCAGTGGCCAAATTTCTTATTATGTGCTGCATTAACTAGGCATATGGAGTAAGTTAAGAATGAAGTGGTAAATTTGCTTTTGTTGGTTTAATCCAGACCTTTAACTTCACTGTTTTGCATTTAATAAAATACATTATCAAAAAGAAGCGTGACATCTCCTTATGAAAAATGTTTTATCTGCATAAAGGCAAATTAAAGAGCAGGTGGTGGATTTAGAAGAACCTATGTCAGCTATCATTCCATACCATGGAAAGAAATATTCTCATTGTTGGTTAGAGTCTATCACAAAAAGTCAAATGCAAAGCTAAGTGAATCATTCCTCCTAGAATTCATAATTACTTATCCAGCAAAGGATTTCATTACAGCGCATCTGGGGTGGGATGAAGCCTTGTGATAGGGAAAAAATGAACACATTTTAAATCTGATTATATGTGAATATTTGAAAATTATATAGACCTTCAAAAATGTATTCGTATTAGAAAATCTGTGCAACAGCTTCAATATTTTATCCTGTTGATGAAGGTAAGAAGGTAAACTCATGACTGCTAAACAAAATCTAGCACGATACTTCAAGTATACCATACAAATACATACATACCTGAAATTCTGCAAGCTGGGTGCCCCACAATAGTTATCTATCAAGCTGCACTGACTCCAGGGAAATGGTAATAAATTTTGTCTCCAAACCAGCTATCTGAATTATAATCAGCATAGAAGTTCTAAGGGTTTGCAGTTTGAACAGTACTGGAGTCTGACAACACATTATAAAATAAAGCTTTATTGGGACAGTAGAAAAGGCATGCAACAACATGCCCATAAGGCAACTTTCATGATCCCTGACAGCAAACATAGGATCATAACTGATATCTTGTCTATGGTGGAGTGCCAGGGACATTTGGAGTCCAGGTCATCTGGCCACAACAGCCAACCATGCAAATATCTTCAGAATCTGAGGGAGAGTTGCACCAGCCCTTGGTTCCACCAGTGAGAGTGAGATTTGAGAGAATTGTACGTGACGTGAATAACGTGGGTCACATCCTGCCTTCAGTGCCCACCCTGGTCAGGGGCACGGTGTCATCAGGCTGCCCCATGAGGCCAATAGCAGTCAAGAGGCAGGCCGTCAGTCTTAAAAAGCAGTGTATATTTGGCAATTATAATACATCGATCAGTTTGTATTCAAGATGACCTGCCAGTTAACAATTTCTTGCTCCAGGATATGTCAAAATGCAGAATAACAATTAAAGCCACCCAACTCTTTTTAATGTATATTTCTGAAGTAGCTATATGTCCTAAATGCCAGATTTTTAAAGTATCTCGTAACCTATAGGTACAAAAGGTACACCTAATAGGATTTTCAAGAACACTCAGGTGTCTAGCTCTCATTGATTTAATCAAGGGTGAAGGACAGGAATTAAATGCTGAGAGAGTGACGATAGAATTCCTTTCAGACTGTCTTATATAATTGTCATATCCTGGAGAACAGGGAACTAGCTAATACTTGAAAGAATGAATGTTTTAGTTAATTTTATTATGTTATTTAACGTAATGTTGCTTAGCTACCACAGGGGTAAGCATCTCAGAAAATCCTGCTTCAGGGAGCTTCACCATTTTTTCCTTTTGAACAAACATCCAGAGCAGCACAAACCTCATTTTATCATGTCATTTCAATAATATGTTTTCGCTACCTTCCAAGTTTCATTTCATATTTTCTGTGACTTGCAGTTACAGTGCTAATACAGCCTAATGTTTTATCTCTGTGTCACTGATTCGTTTTTAGAATGGTATCCTCACCTTGTGTCTCTGTGAAGCACATGAATCAAGAGAGAACAAGCATTGTATTTTACAGATGGAGTTGTCTGCCCCCATTAACAATGTACAGGAGAGTGTTTGAACTACAGACCTTAGGGCACAGCAAAACCCATGTCTCATTTCAAGTCAAGTGAAGGAGACCATAACACAGGGGAGCAGCTGGGAGTGCTCCTTAGAGCATCAAGGAGCACGATGTTAGTAAAAGCGGGATGAAAAAATTATCAAGACAATTTGGAAAGAAGTCTGTAAACATCTGTATTTTTGTTTGAAAATTATAAGGAAATGGCTTTCATGAACGATGAGGCTCCCTCCATAAGTGGCTTTCCTTGCCAATTTTCCTCTAGTGTGAAGGCAGAGACATCCTTTCAGAAGAGGTAGCCAAGGAAGTTGTGTGATTCAGCAACATTCTTCACTGCTCATTAATTTTTTCCTACTCACAATCTGAGTGTGGGTCAGTCACTTTGCAATGAAGATAAAGCCATGCGTTTGAAAACTAAAAATAGGACTAGCTTGAAGGATTTGTCTTTGTGATTTTAAGGAAAGTATGAACATCCATTTGGACATTAATTAATGCATTTTAAAAAGGTAACGTAGCTACCCTTGTCTATTATACAATTTCTAGCCAAAATGCATGTAAACACCCCCACCCACCAAAAAAACCCCAACCTCAGAGAAAATACCCTCCGCCTGTACATCTAGTATTCAGCAGCTCTTTGGATTACTGCAATATTATCTAACTATGGGAAAAGGAAGTAACTTGAATATGTACAGAACCATTTGAATCCACCAGAATGTCCATTCCAGTTCCTCCTTACAATGCTTATTACTTTCTGGAACTCTGACTGCTGGGTTGGCATTCTTAAGGCTAAGGTATTTTTCTCATTTTAAAACCACATAATCAGGAATAACAAGGAATAATGAATAACTGGACAAATATTCTTTTGTTGTTGTTGTTGTTGTCATTATTTGAGTTCAGAGGGGGTTTTACTAACCTTATGAATGGTGCCAGAATGCTGTGCCACAGCAAACTTTCCTCTATAAGGTCAATTAGAATTTAGTCTAAGAAGTTTCTTCAGCTCTCACAAATCCTTTAAGTTGCTAAGGGATGCTGCTCTGAAGGTTGCTCAAAAGTTACATCCCATTGCCTCGGCAGCTTCCCTCTCAACAATCATAGTGAATTTCAAGAGAGCAACTCCATCCTTTGCAGCACCAATTGACAGCTTTGCCAGATGGTTTTTGATCACCCAACTCAAAGCCATAAACTTTAAATGATTTTCAGAAGTCATAACTCCTAGAATACTGAGCTCTTGAGCTTTTATTTTCTCTTGTCCCCTTTCATCCTGACAAAAGGAGCTGTAAATGACAAATTCTCACTCTTCCTGGAGGTCCCCACTCAGTCAGGCCTTCTCTATTCACATTCTCTTATGCAGGCTTTTTCTGGGGATTTCTTTATTATGAAATAGGCCCATAAAGACCCAATCCTTCAAAACCCCATGAACTATAATTTTTACAAGTGATAATAGGTTCACCTATTTTAGTTGTCACCTTGGGAAATTTCTTTGCAAGATTCCTATCTCTTTTCTCCAGGAGAGAGAGACCATTCTAGCACAGGAGAGGGTAAACCAAGAGAGATGAGCAGGAGCAGGGTAAAGTTGTCTCTCTTTACAGAAGGGATTTTGGAACAGACCTGCTCTCCTACTTCAAAAGTTCTCACTTCCTGTTGCAGAATGTGGATTTGGCTATTGATCAACAGAGTGAAATAAATAAATGTAATGGTGGTATCACAAATTCATTGAAATGTATTATGTTATTTATCCAGAAGAAAAATCCAGTCATAAGGTTCTAGCATTCTGTCAAAAACGGAGTGAAGAGATCAAAGGAGCCTCGATGTAGTGGCAGTTACTCTTAATATCCACTCTAGGCCTCCTATATTCTTTCAAATGCTTTACTGAATGAAAGACTTTTCTCACAATAAAAGGATATTGCTGGGCTTGTCCTCTATCTCCCATTTCTCATGCCAGATTTGTGCAAATGAGTGCAGGAGAACCTCAGAAAAGTAGCATGGTTTTCCCTTTTATGGCCTTCTGCCTGCATGGACAATCAAATGTATCCAAGCATGTGATCATGCTTCCACAGAAACAATATCCTCTTAACCTTGAACTGGACTTCTCACTAGGACCACTAAAGCCATTCCTTTAATAGCTCTCAAAGGTGCCATATTCCATTTGTACTTCTTGGTAAATTACATGGTCTTTCTTGTGAACTTATGTCAGTTTGGGGGATCTGTTTTGACATACAAAGTGTAACACATCTGTCTAGCTTAAACCCACCCTCAAGACATTTCAGCTGTGAAAGTGTTGAACTCCTCAGGGTCCTGGTCATTCTGGAAATTCAAATAGAAAACTATGCCAACTTCCAGTGAGGTTTAGTCCTTCCTTTAATTCTCCTTGTGAGAATTATTTTCCTGTTTCTACTTTAACAAGTCACACTGTCTAGTGAAATAGTAAAACAGACATGTTGCAGAAAAAGGAGTTATCCATCCTCTTCTTCCAAATCCTGCATATCTCTCTCAAAGTGTTTGCTTTTGATGCATGAGACTGAATCAGGTTTTGAACATTTTGTCCATTGAAATCTCAAACTGAATCCATCTCCCTCCACAAAAATAATAGTAATAATAATAGCAATAATAATAAGCGCCCCCCACCCCCAAAAAAAACCAACAAACCCAAACAAACCAAAAAACCCACAAAATAACTCCAGTTAAAATAAAATTAAAAAACCAATTCTGTTAAACTGTAAAAGCCCGGAAGCTTACTGTGGTCAAGAAGCCAAGAAACAAACTGTGTTTTCCTGAAGGAAAGCACATCTTTAGCCCTCCAAATGACATGATCCTTTTTGACAGGACATTTTGTGGTCAATATTACTTAAGAAATCACATGATCACTCCAACAGCTCATTATGCTCTGGTAACGTGGCAGTCCCCATTGAGTTCTTGCATGCAATAAAATTCTGGATGGTGAGTCTGTTAGATTTACTATACACACTAATCCAGACCACCTCTTTGGATTTCCAAGAAGCAGCACTGTTTTTGTCATCACCATCAGCCTAACCAAAGCAGCGCTCTTCTATACTTTCCCTTCATGCTAAGGTAGCTGCTCAGGGCTTTATATTTTCTATTCAGATTAGGGTAATTTTGTACTAGGTTGTCAATTTATTTCTCAATTTTTAATGGAACAAATTTACCTAATTAAAGCTCTCAGATCATCTGCAAACCAATGGATGAAAAACATTAATCTAATTCTGCAGCAGTACTGGAAGTGTTCAAAAACTGCCAGCAAATATCCTCCTCTATTGTACCAGAATTTTATGGTGAGGAGTATAGTCAAACGTACATGATTCAAAATCTGTGTGAAATCAACCAGGGCTTGCAAGATCATCTAGAAAAGGAAATGCTCTGAAGGAAAAGAATTATGTGAATTACTTAAAATGAAAAAGAATCCCTACCAACTGCCTGGAAGAACTGGAAATAAATTTCTTGGATCTTTTTCATAACTTTTCTCCAGACTAGCTGGCTGTTACCTTAGCTTAAGTTTTATTTTTCAGGTTCATTTCAGCTTTAATGATCTCTTTTTTAGCCTTTTTATAGAAAATCTATTTTCTGGATATTAAGAACCACCTACTTCAATTGTTCTGTGGGATGAAGGTAAACATATTGAAGGCTTCTTTTGCTCCATTTTGTAATTTATGCCTTGCTCTTATTCTGACATTGCTCCTAACTTTTGTTTTGCTTAACCTTGTCCTTTTTCAAACCTTAAACCTGGCTTTATCCAAACACTGATTTTCTGAGTTCCTTCATTCCTTCTTCCATCACATCCCTTCCTCAGTCCTGGCCTCAAGCATATCTTTCCCTTATCTCTTTTCAGATCATCACAGTTTGGACTCATTCCCTGGAACTCCAGGGTTTTCCAGTCAGAGCTGAGAACCTCTTCAGCTAATTAATGCGTGATCCAACTATACCTAAGTGTGGTAAGGCAATGCTATGCTTTTTTCTTCATGAGCCATATAAATTATGATTGCTGACCCAAACTTCTGCTCCATCATTTTAGATCTGTCTGAAAAAACTCCAGCTCTATATTACGCAGCAGTCTTTCCAGTGTGCTTCATACTGCAAGTATCTGTGCCCAGACTGTCAAATTTCAGATCTTTGGTCTGTCTGCACAGCAGCTAGAGGATTTGGTGATAGCAGCACAGTGACACGCCTGAGTCAGCTTTACACTAGATACTACAAATAACAATAACAAAAGTATGGACTTCAACACCTGAGGGTAAAAGTCCATGAGAAATCCCTTTATATTTACTTGAGGGGCTGAGTCATGCTGTCTCTTCTGGGCAATTAGAGCCCAAACTAGCTAGATTGAAGCCAAAGAAGGTAGCTGCTTAAATTTTACCTTAGAGTCCCAAAGTGGGCATAGCCTAGGAAAGAATTATATATTGTTATTAAATCAAAGTCATAGTTGATAAAGAGTGTTTCATTATGACAGTAAGAAATACACTGAAAGTAAAAATAATGAATGTATTCTAAGATGCTAAGTAGATGCATCTAAGGTCACATAAAACTAAATTATATTTTATTATTTGAGAAATAATATGTGGTCATTGAATTAATGAACATTGTAACAAACCCCTGTAAAGAGAAAGAATTAAGATTGCTCATGCAGGCTTCACTGACAGTTCCTAACATGGGTTCTTAACTATATAACTTTCAGGTTTTCTGGAAGCAGAGGCTAGGGGAATCTTTCTTTACTTTTCTTTCTTTCTCTTTTTCTTTCTTTCTTTCTTTCTTTCTTTCTTTCTTTCTTTCTCTCTCTCTCTCTCTCTCTTTTTCATTTTCTCTTTCCCTTCCTTCCTTCCTTCCTTAGAAATTGCATCCAGGTATGAAAATCCTACACTTAAAAAGAATTCTAAGCTTGTTTATACATGGAAAGACCAAGCACACTACAAAAACAGCTCTTTTTTTTTTCCTAGGATTTTCAGTGCTTCATCCCACAAATAAATCAGGAAGGGTTTTGTTCTCCCACACACAGTGAAATTTGGATTCCCATTGCTTCAGTACTCATTAGCAAAGAAAGTCAGAGAAACATGATAAACAATATCATCTTTTACACTAATGAAGCGAGTTGAATTTTTTTTTAGTGATGACAGTGTTTGGCATTTTCTACCCACCACATTAAAAAAAAAAATCTTTCAAAGAGACAGAATATTTATTTGAAATTATAGGACAAAAACTGTAGAGTTTTGGCAGAGTAGTATTTGTTTCCCTAGTCACGCATTGACATTGACAGTCATTGATAGTGCTTAGTTTCTGTTAGTTTAGGACTTGGTTCTATGATGCTGAACACTTCTGTCATTAAAGTGATGAAAACAAAAGGACAGCAATTTACAAAAGCATTCAGATGTTAATGATTAATAAACATTTCCAGTAAAATTTATAATAACTGTAAACTTCAGACATTATACAGACTCATAGACTCATAGAATAGTTTGGCTTGGAAGGGACATTTGAAGTTCATCTATTTCAACCCCTCTTCCATGGGTAGCAACATCTTCAGCTGGGTCAGATTGCTCAGAGCCCCATCCAATCTGATATTGACTATTTCCAGGAATGGGGCATCTATCACTTCTCCAGGCAACCTGTTCCAGTGTTTCGCCAACCTCATTGTAAAAAATCTCTTCCTTTTACCAAGTTTGAACAATGTTCAGAGATGTTGTGTATGAAGGGCCTTTTTTCACTCTTCATTTCACCAGTTTCCCAAAGGCTTGTCATGGGAACCATACTTCACATGTCCTTATTCATAAATGAAGCAACTCATGTATATGTAAATATAATCCTCCACAGCTTAGTGATAGAACCTGTCAAGGGTTTTTTCAGGCCACTATTTTCCCTGTTTTCCACATTGTGTTCACACATTACCCTGTTTAACAACCAAAGGTCATAAAATATAAAGAAAGAACATTATCCCAACCCTGTTGAACAAAACAAGCATCTATCAAGCCATATTCTAGCTCTTGAAACCATTGTTAGCTGGGGAATTTTATGCACTTGAGCAATTCAAAATTTCATTGAGATTGATCCTCTGCTATTATAGGAAAACTTTCAAGAATTGCTTCCAATCACAGCTCTTCAGCCTGACTTCGCATCTCTACCAAGCTCCTGAGAGCATTCAGCTCTGATTAATGTTAGCGAATCAAAGTTTGAGATGTCTCATATCTTAGCCCCAGATAAACTACAGTATGTGAAGAAAAGGATATGGAACACCACCAGTATCCTCACAAACAAAAACCAAAAGGATTCATCTCCCCTAAGAAGAGACATTTCCAGGGAATATTCTCAGCTATTATTTAGACAAGTTTTTTGATTAAACAGGCAAAAAAATATGTAATAGTAGAAAGGTTGTCTGTGTTTACCAAAAATAAGGTTTCCAGTTCGGCTATCAATTTATTTCTTCTGCATTTCTAAACAGCTATTACATTGCAATAAATTTCAAAAGCCATTAACCGGGTTGAGTTTCAAGCAGTTTTAGAAACACAAAACTGAGCTATTAGTTCTTCTTTCAGATCCCCCTTAAACACCCAGTCTAAACCTCAACATTTTTCATATTGATTCAATCTGGGACATATGGATAAATTTTTAATCTCTTTGAAAAAAAACTAATATGAAATTAAGATTTCCATAGTGATAGACGGGCTACCCAAACTTCATTCCTTGAAGAAACAATGAGCACAGTTCTACCTAGCTAGAGGGTGGTTACACACTAAATGATCCTAATAGATGCCTTTGCAACAGTGACATACCGGTAGGAAATATTTGGTATTTTTTAGTACATGATTTCTTGGCTGCATTAATCTGTAATGGTGGTGACCAGCTATCTTGGGTGCTTTGGTGTTGATCCTTCAATCAAAGTTTATAAATAAGGGTGATAGCAGGCACTGATTAGAAAAAAAAAATAGAGCATGACAAGAGTTTCTCTAACAGCATCACTGGATTATGAATAGTGCTTCACCAAGTGGAGTAATTCCCTCACTCTTCATATTGCCCACATTCCTGGAGATGAGTGTTTCAAACACATCATGGGGAAGACAGATGGCAGAGGATCTGGTTGATGGTGTTATTTAACTTTTATAAAAGTTTGGGGTTTTTTTTTACAAGTTCATCTTTGGCAAGCAATTAAATTAGACTGTGCATCATACAGCACTTGGTAAAATGGATTTGATCCCTGGAGTATAAAGCTATGCAGTTATGTATTGCTATATTTGAGCTTTTTACATAGGACTACACACACCATTTTGCTGGTCAGCTATAGAATTTCACAGGGGCTTTGTAGACCCTGCACTCACAGAAGATCCTCACACACTCAAATGCATTGCTTTATGCTAAATATAGCATTCACTGCAGTGACTCATAAATACTTTAAGGTCTTTAATGTAGTTAGTTCTATCTGTTGTCCCTGCAGAAAATATGAACAAGTCTGCAGAGGGAGTAAGGAATGTAAAAGAAAATATTTTATAATTTCCTTTATTTAAAAATAGATATACTATTTTTTAATTAAAAAAATCTAATTTAATTTTAATGTGTTGTTTTTGGTTTTGTCTCTTTCAATCTACTAATCACAGAAATACAGGGACAGGAGTAACAACTCCCCTCCTGACAGGCTGTGCATTTAATAGAGAGTATGAAATTTGAGGCTGACTCTCTTCTCTCTTCCTCACCTATGATGGTTGTTTTAGTTTCTTTGTCCTCTCAGAAGACACTTTCTCTTCATTTCATATTTGGTTTTCTATAGACTTTTCATTTTAATTCATTTGTGAATAACATCAGTCATAAATCTGTTTATGTAGACACCTCAATAGTTTGAACAAAACAAACAGTTTTTCTTACCTGGGCTTTATGTAGGTATTTATCTGCAGGCGCCTGGTGTGTGCATATCAACCTGAGTGAACATGTATAGCGCTGTGCATGTTATGATTCTTCAAACTTTATTCATAAACATGTTTTTTCCTCATAAACATACAAGATATTGTATTTTCCTTTCTCTTTGGCACATCCACATAGTTAAAATGGGACAACTTTGGAGCACCTGATACTTTTTGCTATATTGGCCAGCAAAGTTCCCAAATTATACCGATTCAGAATTTCAGCTATTGTACACTCATTGTTTACATGTGATACTGTAGACTAGACACAGTTAATACTTCTTAGACATTCATTGAAGTTGTGAATTCAGTAAATTCAGTAAATTCAGACATTACCTTCTCAAAACATCCTTTGATTTAAAGGATGTTTTGTCTCAAATTCTCAGTTCTGCATTTTAGTCCCAGTATGATGCAGGCTCCTAAAACTTACATTTACTCAAATTCAGATGCTTAACATTGTCACAAACACTCTGACTAAACATTTAAGTAGACTGATCACTTTGAATTTCACTTTTAAAACGTGCTTAGGTCCTGAGATCTGAACCCCTGTAACGTGTCCGAAGACTTTACTGTGTTGCTGAGCAAGATGATTCAAATCCTGATTTTCAGATAAGACCATGAAAGATTTGTGAACAAGTTTGTCTGTGTCTAGTCTCTAGTCACTTAGATATGCTCACAGTGTACTTAATGTAGGATGAGAGTGTTCAAGCCAATGACTCGTTAATGCAAAATACTTCTGTAGTAGTGAGGACAAGGCCTGGATTCCCTCCACTCAGACAGAGTTCTCTTGCAGTATTCATGCTGCTTCTTGCTAACACACCTTCTGTCTGAATCTTACATCATTTACACACTGATTGACTGAAACAGAAGAGTCAAGCAGCGTAGCACAGCCCAGAACTAAATTTATTTTGGTGTTTAGCATCTGCAGAACTTTAAGATACTGTTTGAAACCTCTCAGAATGAACAAAAATTAGAACTCAGCTCTGCCACTTTCTTGGGCCAACAATCCAGACACTGCATTAGTACGCAAGAGGAAGGCAAAACTTTCTTTTTGGCTTCATTTGAAGACAGAAACAGTAGTCTACTTGTCTGAAAAGAGAAAAATTAGTGCTGAAGTTAATGAAGCTTACCTATAAATATAGCTTATGCAATTATCTATCATAGAGAGATACCAAATGCTGAGAAAAAGAAAACTTCCTAGATATGTATTTTTCTTTTGTGATTTTTTAAAACTCAATCATCTTATTAATTGTCAGTCTTCTCAGAGCACTGCTGTCACAATTGCATACACTGAAAAGTATCAATGCACACTGTAGCGATTCTGCCCAAATTAAGCTTCTGAATTTAACTTCGAACTTATAGCTCTTGGGTACCATAATAGTGCCAAAGTGCTCTTCCAGTTGCACGCCATGACATAGAGAGTACTGAAACAATTCTCTGTTGACAGCTGACAACAGAATATATTTCAACATAGCATCATTGCTTTCTATTTCAGCAGAATCTATATGAGAAAAACTTCCTTACACCTGTTTGTTTGTTTCATCATTTACCTTTGTCTTTGCAATTAACTATTACAATTGAAAAAATAATTCTGAAATTTTCTTTGGGTCATTGTCAAAAAAGCAGTGCATATTTCCTCTATTTTGTTCGCTTCAACTCTCACTGGGCTTTACACTGATAATGGCTTTGCCCAGTAGTGCCTAAAAACTGAAAAGAGAGCAATCCATGCATTACATGTTTTTAAAAGGCCAAAGTCTTTTCATCAGCAAATCAAAAGAAAGGGCAAAAGAGAGAGAGAGAGAGGAGGAGGGAAAGTGGCAAACAATTAAGCAGACTATGATTTAACAGGAAGATTTAAGAGATCAGAAAATTTTCTTATGAGATTCAGCAGAAGGATCTGAATTCCTTCTGAAAACATGAGATTGTTTCAAAAATACTCTCCACTAGGTTACCATCTGACCTTACTAAGCATGGTAGAGGGGCTGGGATAGGGTGGTGGAAAGAGCCTTTATTCTCTATTTCCAAAGCTATTCAGAACATGGGGATTTTTTCATGAAATCTAGATACTATGACACAGGTTCTTATAAAGAGATTACTGTCTGGACCACCTAATTTAATATTTCTAATCTTACAATTCTTTTGTTAAAATGGAGAGAATTAGTTGTACGAATGGAACATTAAAACGAGTTAGACATTTTATGTTTGGCACTTACTTCGTAAACAGACTCAGAGAAAATGACTGAAAATCTATCAAGAGTATTTCTTGCATTTCTTTACAGGCAGTTTGAATATACAAACTCCCCAAAAAACCATAGAAACATTACCCTCGGCCTAATATATTTGACTTTGGCAACTGGAGCAGGATATAGTAGGTTTCACTGGGAAACTGGGAAATTCTTCTTGAGTTGCTAAATTTCTATATCAAAACCTTCAAGCCCTGAAATTTTAAGCTTTAAGTTGTTCATTGTTATGTAAAGAGAATGTTGTAGCTGTTTCAAGAATGACTCTTACGTACCTGAGATTTAATGAAAGGAGAAATGACTCACTTGCAGAGAGGAGGAAATATTTCAGTGTCAAGTTGTTATCATCTTTTCAACATCATTTATTTTGATCTCAAATTTTAAACAGTAAGTCACTGCAGAAATGAATAAATGGGTGGGAGGCCAGGTGAGCTGTTCAAAAGTGCATGAGAAAGTTATTTGAAAACCTACATTTATTGCATCAAGAGAAACTGAGGTATTTATTGTATCAAGACAAATGGAGAGTGCCTAATAAATCAGTGGTCAATTCGTAGAAGGATTTTTTTTAAGGCTCAATTTATATTTCTTTATTTTCTGACTCAAATGAGGCACATTTTGTTCTCACTCTAAAAGTATTTTTCGTTTGTAAAAAATTGATGCATAAATTTCTCTGGGATTAAAATCGAAAAAGAGGAGATTTTTCTGGACTGTAAAAATTAGTCATACCTATCTGAAGAGCATCATTTTCTCAGCAGTAGGTCACAGAAGCATAGAATGTGGCTGGGCTTTCATTCATGTGTTTCTCCCAGGAAAGCTGAATTAATCTTGCTAAAACTACTACTGTTTCATGAAAATCTTACATACATGCACTGAGATTTGTTTTTAGGTAATTACAATAAACATCAAGGTTCATAAATTACAAAGAAATTGCCTGACACGCCTTGCTTATTTCAAAACAGAAGGAAGGAGTGAAAGATTTATCTTTCGTATGTGGCAAACATGGAAGTATGTGTTTGTAAAGGCCAAACTGCATCAGCACTTGTGATAGTGCAGTCTAAACTTTCCATAAGATGAGACATTCAGCTTTTAAAGACACATACCAAGCAGGACCCAATAACGTCGTTAAATCTGAAGGTTCGCAGCAAAATTATATTGCAGAAAGTCATTGATGTTTATTGTGTTCTTACAGACACTCTTTCATGGGCGAAAACTAGTGAAGCTTACGTCCTCAATTTAAACAGCGTTTCCATTATGACACTGAGACATACTTAGCTGTTTCTGAGAGTTCAAATCACCAGTGTCTTTTGCCAGATCTGCAAAATATCTTGTGGTAAAAAATCTTAATGCTGATCTCTCAACAAAATCTAGGTCAATTTCTAATAAGCAAATCTTAAGAGAAATAAACCCAGTTAATGTTGTTAACAATTAGTGTACTCTGTAATGATAGATATATATGAGAAATTCCTGAATAATGATTCTATCTTGGAAGTTAAGAATTTTTTCTTAGCAAGTAAGATACCAACAAACACACAGGGGGATATTTCTGAAAGGTACTAGCACTTTCTATACAATGGAAATGGATTAATCAAAACCAAGACTTTATTCTATTGGATGTTCATGTTCACACAAAATGAAATTATTTATCCCATTATCCAGATTTAAAAAAATGAAATGCATTCTAGAAAATTTAAGATGCAATATTATATTAAATTCATTTAAGACCATGTCTTTCTAGAGTTCAGATTAATTTTGCCTAATTCATCTACTTAAACACCTGATTTTTTTTGCACTTCTGATATTGTCACGATAATGAAGCTGTTGGCAGCTTAGATAATATACAATGTGGCAAGTGATTTCTGACGTGGAGCAACACAGCAGAAGTATAGAATCCAGGGTAGTTCAGGACCCACCAGACTGTGACATCATTGCAAGAGGTCCGATTCTTACTGTGAATATTTGATGCTTTTTACTGTTTCATTTGAGTCACTGAATTCCATCTGGGTTGTTCCCCCTTGATCATCATTGCTATATTTCTTTTTCCTGTCATCAAAAGCCCACGCACACACACAGACGTACATAAAACCCATTACAACAGGGGTAGTCATCAGTTAGGATTTCTTTCCCAATTCAGTGTGACCAGGTCTCCTAAGTCAGATAGGCTTCATCCATTAGTGTTCTTGCTGGTCTCATTCATGCATGTATTTTTAATGTA
>VZTA01028162.1:49762-59762 GCA_013398855.1 Mohoua ochrocephala | reverse complement strand
GAAGAAAAAGAGTAAGAAACAGAAGAGGGAAAACCAAAGTGAGAAAAGGAAGAGAAGAAAATGGACTTCCATAGTGGAACAGAGATCCACGCTACAGGCCATGGACAGCCCCATGCCAGAATGGGTGTTAATTCCTGAAGAATTGCTGCTGATAGAGACCCCATGATAGAGCACAGGAAAAGTGAAACCAAAGGAGCAGCAGGGATGTTACGGACTGACTGCAACTCCCTATTTCCCACTCCCCCCATGACACTTAGTGTAAGATAGAGGCGTCTGTAGAAGTTGACGCTGGGAAAGGGGAAGGAAAGATATGGTTTTCATGTTTGGTTTTTGCTTATGTTTCTCCCTACACAAATTTATTTGAATTCTCAACAAATTAGTTTTCCCCAGATCAAGTCTGCTTTGCCCACAATGGTATTTGGCAAGTTATCTCCCTGTCTTTGTCTCTTCTCATGAGCTTTCTTATTAATTTTTTTTCCTATTTTTTCCTACCCATTCTTCTGAGAAGGGGAGTAAAAAATGTGTGGGAGTCTCTCTCTTAGCCAGATTGGTTAAGACTCCCAGTTGGGCCTCTTATTATATTGTTGGCTTTTGCATATCATATTAAAATAGTCATTGGGACAAAGACAGAAGAGTGGTGATGTAGCCCAATATTTAAAGTACTTAGTGAAACAAAGAAGAGGCAGATTCTACCCTTCCTTATACCTCATGTCCTCATGACTGCAACTTTGACCTGGGATCAGATTTGTCAAAAAGACAAGACAGAGTCCTGTGTCACAGCTGTGGTTTTTTCATGACTAAAGCATTAGGTAAGATGGTCAGTCTCTGCAGCTTTACATCCTTGATGCCCAAGGGCTAATATAACCTCTGTTTCACAGCCAAATTTCCTGTTGTGTTTTAACCTCAGCCAGGAACTAAGTACCATATAGCTGCTCTCTCACTCCCCCTAACTCTCCCCCTGGGGAGAGGAAGATTGTAAAGAAAAGATAAACCTCATAGGTTGAGACAAGAACAATTTAATAAGTTAAACAAAATAATAATAACATTTTAATAGTAAACATAATAATTTTGTCTTTACATAGAGTTGAGTATATATTATCATCTTTCACATTCCTAGAAACACAAAAGTCCAGTTTGAAGACTATTTGAAAATTACATGCTCTGTCTTTAAAATTAACTCTTCTTCTGCAAAGAAGAAACCAAATTTCACACAAAACCAGAGTGAAATAGGTCTCTTTTTGGTTCAATTCTGAACATTCTGACTTTACGATAAAAGACCATAATGATAACAGCAAATTGAAGAGTAAGTATCTTCTTTTGTCTTCTGACTCTGTTCTCTTGATTGTTTTGGGTATTTTTGTGAATAATATTTTTGTGACTGTGCATTTGGTGCTCTCTTTCCTCTTTAAGAATGACCTCTTCTTTGATGAGTAGTCTCATATATTTGAGGTTTCACAGTACCAGGAAACAACACGTGAATTACAATGAAAAGATGCACAAGCAAGGATGCTTCCAGAATCTGTCTAGAACTAATATATTTCTAATTCAGTTATTTAATTTCTCGAGGTTTGGACTCTACAGAAATACAAGAAAGGAACATTTATGCCTAAGTTTTCTTGACAAAAGTGGACGGCATTATTCATTTGTTTAAATATAGAAGTCACCCTTGGTACTAAAAGGTTATTGTGATCTTATTTGCTTGTATGAAGAGGAAAAAAAAGGAAGATAGAATATTTCTTAAGTTAGAACATTTGGATTATTTTTCAAAAATTATTCTTTTTAATGATTGTGTATCAAATTGTGATAACAGTGTAACTGTGGTGATATTATCATAAGTTCCGATGTAAGATTGTCAGAAGTTGTTTCTGCAGCCAGTAACAATCATGCCCAAGGCATTGACCAATATGGTTAAAGAATGTGTAGAAGGTGTAAAATGTATAAAGTGCATCCTTAGGGGAGAAGACCTGTGAGCTTTTTCAGAGTGATATTTCCAGAAGAAATGACGCTGTTTTTGCAAGAAAGTGTTAAGATATCTCAAGAAAATAACTGTTTTGATTTTAGCAGTAAAGCACAAACCTGTGACTTTGTGCAATCATTTTAGTGTGACTTGTGAGAAAAGAACCTAGGAAAAATAGCAAGTATCAGTCTGATATGACAGTCAACACAGTATAGCTTTCTGATTATATTTTGTCTAGATATAGTTTAGCTATTCATACTAAAATCCTTACTGGAAGGTAATCATGTGCATCTGCAGCTCATATATCAGAAAGGTAGGTGTCTACAAAGTGTGAAGAGACTTGTGATAATGGTCAGACAGCGTTGCTTAAGTGGTGAGCTAAATTACTCTGTGGGATTTGGCTGATGTGGTTGCCAAGCTATTCTTCATCATACAGAAAAAAACATGGCAGTCAGGGAAAGTCCCAAATGGCTGGAGAAAAGCAAAAGGTCACACCTATTTTTAAAAAGGGTAAAAAGGTGGACCCTGGCTGAGCGACCAGTCTGTCTTACCTCTACATCTGGTAAGATCATGGAGCCCTCCTGAAAGTTATGTCAAAACATATGGGTGACAGGGAGGTGATTAGAGACAGCCAACATTGCTGCACCATGGGCACTGTGTGCCAGAATAATCTGGTGGCCTTCTAGTATGGAGTGACTCCATCTCTGGACAAGGTAAGAGCTACAGATGTTGTTTATCTGGACTTCTGTAAGTGAATATCAATACAGTCTGGGGGTTGAATTGGTTGTGTGCAGCCCTGCAGAGAAGTACTTGGTGATACTGGTGGGTGAAAAATTGGACATAAGCTGGCAATGTGCTCTTGCAGCCCAGAAAACCAAGCATATCCTGGGCTGCACCAAAAACGTCGTGGTCAACAGGCTGAGGTCATTCTTCTGTCTCTCATGAGACCCCACCTGGAGCATTGCATCAAGTTCTGGGGCCCACAACAAAACAAAGGCATGGACCTGTTAGAGTGGGTCCTGATGAGGTTGATGAAAATTATCAGGGGGTAATTCACACCTCTGCTGTGAAGACAATCTGAGAGAGTTGGGGTTGTTCAGCCTGGAGGAGAGAAGGCTTCAGGGACACCTTATTGTGGCCTTCCAATACGTAAAGAGGGCTTACGAGAAAGCCAGAGGGAGATTTTATATCAGGGCCTGTAGTGACAGGAAAAGGGGCAATGGTAAACTGAAAGAGGTTAGGTTTAACTTGGACATAAGTAAAAAGGTTTCTCTGATGAGGATGGTAAAACACTGCAAGAGGTTACCCTGATAAAAGAACTTATCAGTGCATTAAAATCAGGAGTGCTAGGAGTCTGAGCAACCTGATCCAGTGAAAGATGTCCCTGCCTGCAGCAGAGGGATTGGACTAGACAGATGATCTTTAAAGTTCCCTTTCAACCCATTCTATGATTGCCCGATTTTATAAATCCATGTCTCTTAGGGTATTCAATTGCCAGAAGACTTTCAAAAATTCTCTTGAAAGTCTGAAACAGTGGTTATTTTTAGGTTATGTGCACCCAGACAGCTCAGTCTTTGAGAAAGAAACTTGTGGGTTCCATGGAGCTATGTTATTTCTGTCCAAAAGACACCGAAGCAATGATCAACCATGGAAGCACCAATGTTTTCAGAAGTGATTGTTGTATTTCCGTATGAAGACCTAGTGTTTAGGATGAGTTACGGTGTCCAAAAATCTAGTATTTGATGATCTTTCAGCCAGAATTTGGGATGGAGGGGAATTCAGAGAGCAGGATTCCTCACATTTTTGGCAGAGGCCTTACTGAAACCACTGCAACAGAAAGGTGTGTCAGATATAGCAGCAGAAGTAATTTCAAGATGAAGGGTAAATCCTTATATTTTTCAGTCAAACCAAACTGATAATCCACTATGATAGGTTAATAAAAAGGTCAACCATTTTGACCTGTCAGGTTTTAGGAATTACTCAGGGTGAAGTCCAGCATCACTGTCAAGTTGGTATTTGCTCTTCTGTCCCTTCCTTGCGTTCACTTCACTTAAGTACATTTTTTAAACGTACTTTTAACTTCATTTTGCCACGTGTAACCATACGGGTATATGCAATAATTTTAGAAATATTTTTAAAGTAGGAATATTAGTGTTTCAAATAAAATTAAAAAGCTATTAGCTAATACATCATAAATCCACAAACTATTATGTTGTCTCTTCTTCATGGCCATTTAATTTTGCATGCACATAACCAGTGTTTTACTAACAGTACCAAGGGTTCCATATGTAAGACATTATTCACAGTATGTTTCCTGTTATTTTGCATACCATTATTCTTGGTGAAAATAGTGTTTTGGCCTCAGGAGAAATATTGCAATTGAATGCACAGCAATATGTTTTTGGTATGAGGCCATGGTACTGAGACTTAATTTTTTTTTTCTTTCCTTTAAAAAATCTCAGCAATCAAGACAACAGAGCCAGGACACAAAAATGCAAAGAGGTGGTAAAAAAGGACATATTTTCAATGTTTATTTGCAAATAAAATGCGTTAAGTGAAAGGGGACAAGGAACTGCCCCTTTCTGACCAGCATGGTTACATTGACATTCTATAAATGTTTCTGGAAATAGGATTACATAGCTTTAATATAAGTATTTATTTTTGGAAATAGGTGGGCTGAGCAAAAATTATTGCTATTAAGTTGATTGAAATGTTGAGGATTAGCACAACGAATAAAAATTAAACTAGTTTAAACTATATGCTGTATTTTTTGCCAACAGACTATGTCATGTCATTGCAAAGGCGTGATTCATCGTATTCTATTCCAGTTTCCTCATGTAGCAAAATGAATCATAATTATCACTAATGACAATGTTAAATCTAGTAATTTGAGTGACTGCTAATAGAAAGTATCCAACCCACAGAAATCTATACTGTTACGTATTAAAGGTTATATATACTAGGCTCATCTAGAATATGATCAAACAAAAAAAGTTTCATATTAAATCGAACTGAAAAAAAAATGTGCCATTAAGTCTTAAACCAAGAAAACGAAAAAATTAAATTCTTCAACATGCCATATTTCCATTGTAAGAGCTCAAAGTACATTCTGTGGAACACTGACTCTCCCAATTAATATAAAATCTGAATCTCCAAGCATTCCCATGCTCAGAACTTAAGCACGTCACCATGTTGTTACTTACTTTTTGGAAGCCGCACTCTTTCAGACAAGTACCAAGTATCTGCAGTGAAATTAGTGGGAATTGTTCACTTATGTCAGTATTCAGTCTGAATAGAATGCAAATGCTTACCAGTCACGTACATGCTTAAACTGCCATTCTGTTAATGTTCCTGAGTATACTAAATAAGGTTTTCATCTCCTTTCATTCCACTAGCAAATGACCAACCATCTTTTGGTAAGGCAGCTTGAGTTTGCTGAGTCATTTAATCATGAGATCCTGCTTCGAATAACAGATAGTAACAGTTACATT
Source organism: Mohoua ochrocephala (assembly GCA_013398855.1). Lineage (NCBI taxonomy): Eukaryota > Metazoa > Chordata > Aves > Passeriformes > Acanthizidae > Mohoua > Mohoua ochrocephala. The sequence goes on along the minus strand of VZTA01028162.1, from coordinate 54,314 downwards.
GCTGTGGATGATGTCAACTCTTCACTAGAAAATATGCCAAAAGCAGCACTAATTGTATATAGATCTCAGGAGGCCATTTGGCACGAAAAAAAGATTGGGTGCAATTGATTTGGAAGCACAAACTCTATCTCCTATTACCAGTCTTCCAAACAATTCCTTTCTTCTGCGGTTTCTTCAGTAAAATACTGTATTTGTTTTGTCCTTGATGTGGAAAAGATCACTGTGTTATTTCCCCCCAAAATCTACATATTGGACTTTGGACCATTTTCAAATTCTCTACAGAGCTTACGACATATTGTTGTATGACAATCTTGATTAAACATATCCATCGCAGAAGTAAAGTCACTTTATGTAGTGATTGTAAAGTTTACAGAAGTTGCACAGAAAAGATTGGAAAATGCAACAGAATGATAGAACGGTGGAATCATTAAGGTTGAAAGAGACTTCCAAGATCCTTGAGTCCAACTTTTAATCCAGCGCCACCGTGTTCACCTCTAAATCATATTCCCAAGGGCCACATCCACAAACCGTTTGAATGCTTCCAGGAATGGTGATTCCACTCCTTCCCTGGGCAGCCTGTTTGAATGCCTGACCAACCTTTCAGTGAAGAAATTTTTCCTAATATTCAATTTAAATCTCTCCTGGTGCAGTTTGATGCCATTTCCTCTCATCCCATCACTTTTTTCTTGGGAGAAGAGACCAATGACCCCCCACATCACTACAACCTCCTTTCAGGTAGCTGTAGACAGTGATAAGGTCCCACCGAGTCTCCTTTTCTCCAGGCTACCAATCCTGGCTCATTTGGCTGAGGTTAAGATACAAAAACTACTTGAACCCTGAAGACCTAAGAGAATTGTGTTCTTTTTCACATGTTTCCATAGGAATATGTTGTATCAACAACATATCCCAAATTAGATATATTAGATAAATCCAATATATCTAATTCACGTTTATTTTCAGTGTACATCTTGAGACAATGAATAACTTGCACCGGCAAAACCACAATTTCAAACTCAAAATCAGCGTCAACAATCTGACCTTCAGGTAGCGAGCTGTAATCAGGATATGTGTCTTTGGGCGCTATGCAGAGAGAAGCAAGGGCAGAAGGATATCAACTTGCTTGAGACTTTTTCTTCTAATCTCAACTTTGTCACACACATCCTGCAATAAAATACCCACAAAGTTTCCTCAAAAGGCAAAATGGAACTTCTATTAAGAAGGAATGTTGAACAACCAAGGATAAACAAATAAACCAGACCGGATAAAAATGTTGGAGAACTTTCCGCACAGCTAGAGGAAAGCACAGATTATTGGAAAGTAAAAGCGAATGAACTTAGATGTGAAATATACCACACTCATTTAACTTAAACAAAAAATAGGAAATGGTTTGGCAAAGGCTGTAAAACCAAGAAGAAAGTTTTGCTCTGCTTCGTTCTTTTCTTATTTTACTGGTTTTTCGTTTCTACTTAATCCATTTGGTATTAAGTTCTTAAATTATTGCCTTGTACCTTTTTAATACCAAGGAATAAAAGTATGTTAGAGAATTTTTCACATCTCATATCATACGCCTGAAGTATTTGTTCAAGAAATATCTAAAAAAGCTTTGAAATAACTAAAATGAATCCCATATGGTTTGTTTAAATATACTAAAAAGAGAGCTTTTTTTCCCAATCTAAGAGAACATCTGTACTTTATAATAGTTTTGTGTGTGCGATACCAGGCTGTTTTTCATACAAAATTGTTAGTCCAGCATTATATTGTATATTCTTTAACTGTAGTAGTGCATTTCAAATTATTTTGTTGAAATTAGCCTTAAATTGATGGCTTTCTTTTTGTTCTTTTTATGTTTGTGTTTAATTTTTTCCAATAATTCTTGAAGATCAGTGTTCATTAATAGCTGCGGGGCATAAAGAGACTAGAGGAAATTAGCTGTCACCCACAGCCAGTGATTCCGTGTTCTTATAAACATAAAGGGCTAAATTGTCTTTTATGTTGACCATGCATGCAGATCATGTCATTTTCATTAAAAATTAGACATCATGCATATATAGTACTATTGTTGATAGAGATGTTTGAATTAATGTGCTTTTAAGACAAAGACTAAACTCCTTTTGGTTTTGCTCTATTCAAGTTTGGATTTTATTATTAAAATATGCAGTTGTATATGAATTTAAATTGAATATTCAGTCATATATTTTTTCATGTATTTACCATATTTCTGCAAATATTTTAGTGCTCTGTGTTCACAGTATGAATTAAGTAATTTATAAACTGATAGAGGCTGGTTTTAATAAACTTTCTATTACATTTATTTACTTTGGGTTTATTTGTTACAGTTTGAGTTTTGGCCTTAAATTGGCAATCAAATGTCAATTAAGTGCTTACTAGTACAGACATATTAATAAGTTACTGTAATCAGCCGTAATTGCCTTAAGCATTCAAGTAAGTGCTATATGATTATTTTGCTTTGTATCAAATTGTAGCATGATTATATCTTTGTCTACACATCACTAGCGGTATGGCACAATGTAATACAGAATTTCCTCCAGCTCTGCTGTCTTCTGTTGATATTGTCACTTTACTTTGTGTCATTCCTCCCCTAGTGTTTTCTTTGCCCAGCAGCTGATTACTTTGCTGGTAGTTGGTCCTTTAGAAACATCTTGTCCAAATTATCATCCTCGTTGTCTTGTGTCTGTCTAGAAAACATCTTTTACACCTCAAGGCATTAAAACATGCTTTCACTGATCAAACATTCTTATCATAGCACAAGGAGCCTATATTAGCTGGATTAAGAAAAAAAAAAAAAGGAAATACCTCACACAGTCCTCAGTACTGACCTTTTTGTTCCACTGTCCATCTTTGACAGTGAGGTTTGACTACAGATCCTTCTTAAATCTAGGTGAAGCTTTAGTTTTTATAACTATACAACTGCTCCACAATTGCCAAGTCTCAGAAATGATTAAGCCACTGTTTCATACGGAGGTCTGCAATATTCTTGATTACATCCTGCCTTGAGTTTTTGTCAGTCAACACTCAAGCAACACAGATATGCATTTATAGAACTACTTTGGGACGACAGAGTGATTTGGAGATTATATGGCAATGCATATACTCACATCGTTGCACTTATTGTACACTTCTTTTCTAAATTACATCAGGCATCTGCTTGCTCTTAACACTTTAACAGATTACAGGATAATATTTAATTAAAAATTGTAACAATTGGCTCAAATTGCACCATAAAAATGTATATATATATTTACATAAGTGACCAGCACATCTACCAAGCACAGGTGGTCTGTTGCTCCACTAGCCCTTTTAGCTTCTAGATTCCCAGTCGGGTTTATTCAATGTCCATCAACCCTACAAGTAGTACTTGAAGCAGCTGTTGACTTTTACTCAGTAGCATGGAGGTCACCAGAAAACCTAAGGAACACTCCAACTGACATCCATACTGTTTTCTAGAGGCAGAAGTTGACTGACTGACTGTCTTCATCAAAGCCAAGTTACAGAACCTTGTTTGGCTCTATCAGTTGCCTTTGCAAAAGCTATTGTACAGGAATTACATGCATTTACATACATTTGCATTGGAATGGGATATCTTAACCTAAAATACTTAACATAACAATAAACTAAACCCACTATTTTTCATTCTATAAAGTAGTTTTCAAATAAATAGTAGCTCCTTATGCAGCTAAGGACTGACTGATTTCATAGTTCATACACGGCAGAAAGGCAGCCTGACTATTAACTTTCTGGCCTTCTGAGGGTAGCATCCGGTCTGACTGTTCGTTACTGGCTGGCTCCGCCTCCTTTTCACGCACTTAACAACTGTCTTCTAAATCTACAGAAGGGTATGATTCAGTTTCTTTTAGTGTTGTTTGTGCATAGTCAGGAGTTGGAAGAAAGTTGGGTACTAACATTGTTTTACTGTATAGAAAGCTACCTAACTCGACCTAAATCCCACACTTCTTCCCAGGGAAAGGTGAGTGGGCAGGTAAAAATATTCCTTCAGGTCTGCAAGTAACAAATACTAGTAGCATAACAGAGTTCTAACAATTACAAAGTCATTAAAGTTCTGACAATATTTTTGTGTGATTCAGACTGAGTTCCTAGTGTCTTTTCACGACTAATCTTCGAGACATACAAGTTCTGTCATTATAAAATGACCCATTTGCATCAAAGAATCAATCCACAATATGAGGCATTGATGCAAATAAGGCACCATTTCCGTATTTACATCTGTTTCATAATGAGTTTTTGTCTTGGGCTGACTTTATGATGCGTATCTCCTATTGCCTGCTCTATGCCCAGACATGATTCCTGTGCCTTTCTGTGTCTTTAAAACTGGGTGTGAGAGAAAGAAAAAAAAAGCCAGAAGAACTTTTCAAAACAGTTTTGGTGTTCAAGGACATGAGGGGAGATAGCTGCTGCTGGTGCAGAGCAGAGGAAAGCACCTTCCTGCTTTTCCCGGCTCTTGGCTCCTTTTCTCGGAAGAGAGAGACGGAGAGTTCAACTCCTTTGTTTCCTTGGGACTTTGGTTTTTCTTCTT
>VZTA01028162.1:21382-41382 GCA_013398855.1 Mohoua ochrocephala | reverse complement strand
ATTCCTCTGTTTTAGGTTTTGGTTTTATACCTTATGCCAGCAGTTCTAGAGAAATGCAACCCTTTTAATTCAGGGCACCAACTGCTCATGCATATATCTAAGTAGACCAACAGGCTGCTCAATAGACAGCACAGCATCCCAAAATACATAGCTTGAATAACAATAGCAAGAAAGGTCTTCCATGAAAAAGAACTTGTACAAAAACCAATTTTACGCATATGCCCCCCCCCCCCCCCCCCCCCACCCCCCCTCCACTTCCCACTGGTCTGCTGCTCTTGAGGATCCACAGAAAATGAGTAGAAGTAATGCTTCAGCCTGAAAAGAATGTGTTAAAACCTGGACAAAAGTAGAATAACGCAGTCCACACATAAGAAAAGGTTCATCCCATGACTGGCAATGCCCACTATTTTCATGTTTACCTAATTATCTACACCTAAGTGTATCTATCTGTCAAATACATTAACAAAAAAAAAAAGATTTTCTGCAATAGGCTAAGGCATACATTGAATGCTATAACGTGTAAAAGCTTTACTGTATGCATGTTTGACATGTATGAATTACACAGTAAAACATAAGTTATTTATTCATGCTGATGAATGACACAAATATCATCCTGTTGAGATTGGTGCAATTAGAACAAACAAGTGATTATGTCAGAACAATGGAAATAACATGGTAATGACATCAAAACAGTGAGAATAGCAGTAACACCCTCCCCTCATCACTGTCATCTGTGTCTTCTGCAGTTTCTTAGAAGAAAAGATTTTACTAATAAACTGCTCGCTCAGTATTTCTGCTTTTATTTCCTGCTGTAACTCTCCAGTTATCTATTGAATACAAGGTGAAATGTACAGAAAAAAAATTAAAATGTTTTTTTATTTTCTTTTTCCAGTGGGCTTTATTACAGAGTATATTCAATTTGAACAATGCAGAAAATCAAGTGCAGTGGAGAGAATTAATGATCAAGAGATTGTTTATTACAAATTAAATTTGCTGTACAAAGATAATGATTTTTACTTTAGTGAGTTCTCACTGTTTTAATAATCTTTACTGTAATGAATATGAGCTCATATTCTTAAAAATTCCTTTTCCTTCTTACTAATTTAATCAACACTTTAAAATGTTCAGATGTCCCAATCACCTAGGGCTACATTATTAGCGTGGCACTTACTTTAAACAGCTTCTCTAAAATGATTGAAGAAAACAATTTATACAAGTGTTACCTTTAATAAGAATAAAAAAGCAAGCGTAGCTTGTTTGCCTCATTAAGGCCAACTTTTGATCTTCAAGTTTTATAAATAGAATGTATATCATGCAGTTCAACAGTCTCTGTCATGTGCATGTGAGCCCTACTAATGCTAATGTGGAAGTTGCATGCATACGTTAGGGGAGAAGGGAGAACCTTATCTATGAGTTATTTATAAAAGCAATAGATATTTAATAAGGCATATGTTAGATCAATAAAGAAGTAAAAATTTTTGTCGGATTATTATGCTTCTATTACACGGCTACGTGTAGTAGTTCCAAAACCTGGTTTTGCTTCGTGAGTGTGCCTATGGGTGTGAGCAACTTCGTGAGGCCTGGGTTATATAAGATCTGTGGATTTACAAGGGTGCATGCAGCCTTCTTTGTCACTGGCAATGTAAGAGATAATGTTGATAGATGCACTGAGAAATCTTTTAAGATATCAGCTGGCAGGACTACTTTTTAAATTCAAGCTCGTTTAAATATAGGCAGTGAAGCAATCTTCTCAAGGAATCACATGGGAACATTTCAAAAGTCTGATTGTTCTAGATGCATATGTGGCCATGTGGAACTATTTATTTAAATAAGTTGAATATTAAGAATGAAATAATTGAAGGAAGAATTATGATGAAGTAAAAACTTTTAAATAGCCTATGGCATACCTTTGCCAATTCTTATGTTTTAGGTCTAAGGACATTTTGCTCATACTGGACTACTGCTGCTTTTGAATAAAACGTTCAGTCCACGGTATGCAATCCTTTGAAGAGATAAAGTCATTCAGCACTTTCCAGAATCAGATCTATTTTCAGGAAGAAAGTTGTTCAATATCCGTGTACAGGAAAGTTTATATTCCTGTATAATTAATCCCTTGAGCTCTGAGGTACTGAGTTGATTTTATTTCTGAGGAGGAGGTAGCCCCCATACTCTCTCGCTTTGGGCGTTTTCTTTCCTGGAAAATTTGTATTGTAAATGTTTCTTTTGAAAATGTATACAAACCACATACAATTTCTGGCTACCTGAGGTTTTCTACTGAAGATTTTACTGGTTTTGATTGGGATAGAGTTAATTTTCTTCTTAGTAGCTGGTGCAATGTTGTATTTTGGATTCAAAATGCAATAAAAATACAGTTACAAGGTTTTGACACAACTTCAAATTTAGTGGGACGATTCTATTTTTAGTGGCCATGGGATTAGCAATTAGGAGGGCCGAATGAACCTCCCTCTTATAAGACATGAATGTGTAAATATGGCAGCCTCCCTGTATCAGAGCAGTGACTGATACATTGGAAAATGCTGCATTTGCCCCTCAGGCTGTTAAAGCAACAGCCCAGTGAACCTTTGATAATTTCCTTTCTAAATAAACCAATTTTTTTCAAGGAAATGGGAGCCTAAGTTTTCCAACTCGTTTAATTTTAATTACCATATCTGTCTTAGGAATCCATCATCATTCATCTTGTTCCATCAACATTCCATAACAGCACATTGAGCTACCCACCATATTCCTTCCTCCTCATGCTCTCTTCCTTCACTCCAAGGCAAGCAGAAGTCAGAAATGAGAAGTGAGACAAGCTGAGCCAATGTCTAAGATGTTAAACAGAAGTTGTTTAATGAGCCAGCAAAACCTATGAGTCTACAGGATGATTGGACCCTTGGGAAACTTGCAAACATATGAAGGGTTAATATTTAAATAGACTACAGAAGTTCAGTGTGTATAACATAATAAGTTATATAACAAGGCAGATTTGCAGGATCTGCTACTTTGCAGTTTCATCACATTTGTCTGCCAAGTAGCTTGTCATCCTTATTTCATCATCAATTATTAATTTGCATTTTATTTCACTTTTTCCAAATTGCTAAAATTAAATTTGGCTATTTGCTGAAATAATCAATTTTAGATTAAAAGTTATTTAATTCACAGACTATCTTGATCTCAAGTTAAAAAAAATTATAAAATACTGCTCAGTAATGTTTTCTTTAAGCACTACTTTGTGCCAGGGAATGGTGAGGTTGTCATGAGTTTCACAGCTTTTTATAAATGCAAGCAAATGCCTGTACTGTCTGACAGCACTATAGCATCTGCAATACAGACAAAGTGGTTGAGTTGGGTACCTACAACAATACCTTGGTGTGTACCTGTAAGAGCTTTCTTGGTTTGTTGGCTTGTCTATCTGATCATGAGACTGCCATAGACTATGGAAAGTATACCTTAGCATGTACCTCTATGGCCATTTATGGCATATTTTTGTTGAGGATGGGGTAGAGAGAAGATTGGAGGTAGAGCTTTATGAAACAGAGGAAACTGCTACAGATGTCCATATGCATTGCATATGCCTGAACAGACTGAAAAAAAGAATCTGATGTTTAGATATTTTGATTGAATATAGAGAGCAGGGATGAGTTTAGGTATTTTTTTTTCCACCTGTACTTTTACATTTATGTTTTCATTTTGTTAAAAAATACTACTAAATTAGATATAACTAAATGATTAGCTGGATTAGAAAGCTATAACCAACATTATGTGAAATATAGCAGGAAATAGAACATCAATAGAATCAGTCCTAGGCTGGTAAAATCAATTTATACATGACATTAAAATATACACAACTCTCAACTAAAGCCCTACAAGTAGGGTTTTGTTTTGGTTTTCCACAAGATGAACAATTAGGTTGGTGTCTTTACTGCTATCAAGTGATCTTCTAGTGTACATACAGATCATTTACAATTATCAGATTTAATATAGTTTGGATCTCAAATGCGGACTAGGCAAAAGCTCAAGTTTGGTACTCATCTCTCTAAGACAGCTTTGTGTATGCAGGCTGGAAAATCACAAAGCTCTGTGTCTTAGAGCACACAGCTACAACACAGCTGTCTCACAGCAGGGCTAGAACACTTCTGTCTGTCTGTGGGAATCAGTTGTTGCCATCTCCTGAAACCATAATAACAGTCATCCAATGGTGAGGACTGTGCTGTGTTACAGATGTCTCAGCTGTCTTCATTAGAGGTTGGAATTGTGTCTCAGGAAAGCCTTGGAATAACCACATCGCAGAACAAGAAATCTGCTTCCCCTCACGTTCCCTTCTTGTCTCTCACAGATCAGTGTGTACAATGCAAATTGTTTCTATCTGCCCTGCTCTCAATCAGCCACAGACTACTGTAAAAAATGCAACTGTATTGGCAGGTCTACTTTGGAAAAAATGTCTACCTCTAAGAGATTATTGTTGTTGTTGGTTGTTGGTTTTGGGTTGTTGTGGGTTTTTCTTTTCTGAGTGTGGGTTCATGTCCCTTGAAGCTGCAACTTTTTTTCAAGGCCAGTTTTGAATTAATCTCCCTATTTTCAAAGGCAGTCCACTTTTAATTTCAGAGTAAGAATATTCACTCCAGACAGATAATCCATGCTGTAACAAAATGTTTTGAAAGTATAAAAAAGATGGTGAAAATAAACTTTCTATAGCCATCGTTTTTACCATAAAATGTGTTCTTTAATAAATAATTTACTGTCATGTGGTTTCACCCTTACATAACAAATTTGTGAGCAAGGACCTCATGCCAGGCAGACATAGCCATAAAAGCTGTGTCTAAACTTGTCGGTATTGTGTTTTCCAGCTTGGTTCCACTGTTCACCCAGGCAGCCTGCACAGCACTGAATACTGTGAATGCATTTAATTACAATCTGACATGTGTATTCCTGAGAAACAAAAGGCTGTGAACTGAGGGTGATGATTAACTGTTCTACCAGATAATTGCTTAAACTACTACTTATATTATGCTGCATTATCTCTTTTGAACAAAGTGATTATCGGTCCTTTGTGTAGCGATTATACAATGTAAGTGCAATCTTGCTGTTTTAAATGTTGGAGTTTATGTTTAATGTACTTATATTTGTAATGAGGGGTGCAACTTCAGATTTTCTAAGGATTATTCTCACAACTGAAAAAAAAAAAGAATAAAAGCATGCCTCAATTTCTGAGATTGGTCCAAGACTGAAACTTCTTTAAGGGACTTAATGTCACCGGAAAGGGTGACATCCTCTGTTTCTGAGGAGATCCATTGGTAGGCAAATACTGTAAAGTCCAGGAAAATTCCAGTAAAACAGGTAGACTTTCTATTTCTACAAAAAAAAATAGGGAGGAAAAGGTACGGAAAGCAAATGGTTGTAAGAATACTGGGGGGGAAGGGGGAAGGATGTAAAGAAAATTGCAAAAAGTGCAACAGCAGCAACAGCTTGAGGTGTTCAAAGTAATTGAAACATAATTGCAATTGATGAGGGGATTGAGCCCCCCCCCTCCACAGTCAGTTTGCAGATGACAGCAGGTTAGGTAGGAGTGTTGATCTTCTGGAGGTAGGAAGGCTCTGCAGAGGGTTCTGGGCAGGCCGGATAGATGGGCTGAGGCCAGTTGCATGAGGTTCAACAAGACAAAGGGCAGATCCTGCACTTGGGTCACAACAACTCCAGGCAGCACTACAGGCTTGGAGCAGAGAGGCTGTAAAGCTGCCCAGAGGAAAAGGACCTGGGGGTGCTGGTCAACATTGGCTGAACATGGGCCAACAGAGTGCCCAGGCAGCCAAAAAGGCCAATGGCATCCTGGCTTGTAGCAGAAATAATGTGACCAGCAGGACTAGGGTGGTGATTGTCCCCCTGTACTCAGCACTGGTGAGGCCACACCCCAAATCTTGTGTTCAGTTCTGGGCCTTTCAGTGCGAGAGAGATATGGAGGCCCTGGAGTGTGTCCAGAGAAGGGCAGCAAAGCTGGGGAAGGGTCTGGAGCACAAGTCTTATGAGGACCAGCTGAGGTAACTTGGGTTGTTTAGCCTAGAGAAAGAGAGGCTCAGGGGGACATTATTGCTCTCTACAACAACCAGAAAAGAGGTTGTAGCCAGCTGAGGATCAGCCTCTTCTCCCAAGTAGTGAAAAATGACAAGAGGAAATGGCTTCAAGTTGCACCAGGGGAGGTTTAGACTGAATATTAGGAAGAGTTTCTTCACCAAAAGGGTGGTCAAGTACTGGAACAAGCTGCCCAGAGAAGTGGTGCGATCACTGTCCCTGGAGGTATTTAAAAGATGTGTAGATGTGGCACTTGGGGACATGGTTTAGTGGTGAACTGGGCAGTTCTGGATTAATGGTTGAACTCAACAACATTAAAGGTCTTTTCCAGCATAAACAAGTCTATGATTCTATGAAAAGATTGAAATATGCTGTCTTTTTCCCCATGTACAATTTTTTTTTTTTTTTTTGAGGAAAAAAAGCATGCTTAAAGAAGGACCTGCATCTTTACATACTATGGAAGTGAAGAGGCCTTTTCATTTTAGACACCGCCATTGTATAAAAGAAACTTAAAATTACTTGCAATGAGTAAAGATACAAAAAAACCACACAGAAAACAGAAATGAGCAACAGTGACCAAATAATTTTTACAAAGTACAGGATTTTCTACTTATGCTGGAAGAAAGCAATGTAGTGTTTTTATAAGTTTGTAAGCATGAAGAAAAAGAGATCATCCTAGAGCTATGAGGACCGAAGTTTTAGGACTCCTCTTAATGTGCGTAGTAGCCCTGGTCTCCAACTTATTTTCCTTTGGAAACAGACAGATTAGTACTTACTTTTCTGAGAACATATATTCCTGTCATATCCACCTAGTTTCCATGTGCTCTGAGATCACTAAGATTTTCTGAAAGCTGTGACAAGTGAAAAATTATACTCCTCCTAAAAACTGTGTGCAGAAGATATAATTTTTTAGGACATTTCGAAGCCTTTTTACTTGCCTTCAGAGAACCCCAGGACCCTCTTGATCATGAAAGGCTAATTGTTTTACTTATCAGAGAAAACAGGTAGGGTAGGAATCATCATGGAGACTCAGTTAAACGATGAGCATATCCCTGCCCACAGCGAGCAAGAATGGCAGCAGCCACATTGGCATTTTTTGTATGTATAGCAGCATTCCAGGAAGCTAGAAACATTTCTCAGTATTTAACCACAACACTTTGAAGCAGAATGACACTGAGTTCTGGGAAGCCAGGCAGTATTTCATATTTGAGAAAAATGTCCTTGGTCATTTGCTATCCCCCATTGTTCCAGGTGTTCCCAGATGACTGGCAACCAGTATGAATGCTTATGAAACTAAACTGTCAACATAAAAGAGGTCCCTTGGGAAAAATATGCCGTGATGAGACACAATATATAATCCCTATGCAATCAAGGCCAGTGTTAAAAGACATCTTCCCTAAACTCTTCCATCTTGTACCATTCTCCACTCTTACCTCCCTTAACCTGAAAACTCATTTGATGCATGCCAGGTTATTACCAGCGTACACAGACCTAAGCTTTCTTATTTTCTTCCATATTTTGTGACAGACACTATTTTAAGTGGAGTTCCACAGCATCTAAACTATAACTGTTGTACAAATACACACATTGAGCAATTCCCTTCTCTGTTCATCACATTGTGTCTGCCAAAGAAAGACTTAACTTCCCTTCTCCCCCACTATACCTGATGCAGATACTCCCCAGGTTGTCATAATCCCTGCAGACCAAAAGGATCCTTACTGTGTCCTGATTAGCACAAAATGGGTACTACATGCTCTGAGAAAACAGACACTGTGTACTGTGCTCTAAGGACACATTATTATATATTGCAATAGAAAGTCAAAGGCTGAAGGCATTATTTCACAATCAAGATACCTTTTTGATCCCATGGGTGGCATGATTACTCAGCCACACACTGGCAGAAAAATCAACCACTACTCATTAATTTTATTGCACTTTTCTATTATATTTTTCTTAAAATGAGGTGTGTAAATCTTACTTGACTGTGTTATATCCTGCCTTGTAGTTTACCATTGCGATACCTATTAATATTTGTTAACACATTAAACAGCAGTAATGAGTACTTCTAGAAAGTACACAGTAAAAGGAAGGAAGATCAGCAAAAGGATTAGAAGTGAGAAGGTGAAAAAAAAAAGCAGAAAAGAGAGTAATGACTGCAGCTATAATGAACTGTCCATGACCTTAAACTCTCCAGTTTTCAGATTCTTTTGAGCCTTCGAATTGTGTTACACTCTGTGGTGCTTTTTGTTCTATAGAGAAAATCCAGATGTGTGCCATCAGTTGTGTGCAGTTATCACTATTGAAAATGTATAAAGCCAATCTGAATCCATTTTGACTCACATTCAAATAATTTTTTCTAAAAATAGAGACATATATTCTTACAGGAATTAAAGCCTCTGGCTTCCCTGAAAGATTTTTTGTCTTGTTCATGTCTCTTTGAATTTTCCATCCACATCCAAACTCCCAAAGAGCTTCAAAATTATGATAATCTAGAAGAATTAACCTCATATTACTCTCCAGCTAATTCTTATCTTCTTTGAGTACATCTTTCCAAAAAGTAACTTCAAATTTGCTAAATTCAAAAACCTTTGTTGAACAAGGAAACATAGTTTCCTTGCTCATTGTTAGGCATTGATGGTTACTATTCCAGCATCAATCAATTTTTTTTTAAAAATGTATATATATATTTTTTTTTCTTCATTTTGCCTCAGCTAATGCACAAAATATTATTATGCTTGAGTTGCATATAAATTCCACTCTCCAATGATATGATTAATTTAAAAAAAAAAGAAAATATAAATATTATTTACTGCTTCCCAGTATTTGTGAGCATAACTCTTGGGACAACACACAAGGAATATTCAGGGAACAGACAGGCTTATACATTGTTCTTCAGTCTCTGTTTTTCCTTAAATAATTAAGTCTTTGGCTGTGCTGATGCATGGTAAATCTTCCAAAGAAGAATTTGGTGAAACTAAGGCAGCAATGCCTAGCGTAGTTTGTCAAGAGCCTGAAAACAACTGTTATGTAAAGTGTCATGTCTTCTTGCAAGGCTAGATGAGATGCATAAAGGATTCACAATAAAATGAAAAGAATTGAAAGAAGACCTGAAGATAGAACTTGACCGATTTTGCTTTCCTAGAGGAGAGAGTGACTACCAAAAGTTTTGAAAATAGTCCTGGTGATGGTGGCCACATATTTGCTCATAATATGTGCTTAATAGAGGAGAAACTGCAAAGAGGCAAAACTAATTAAAAATGGTCTGGATAAGTAAGACTCCTAAATATTTAGATCCAAAGGAAATAATATCTGAACATGTGCTGCACTGACAGAAGGACCTCAGTCACCAGCAAGAGGCAACCGCTGTCAAAATATAAAAGCTTTAATTTCTTTATGATCTTTGTAAATCACATAAAGGAATTTACTAATTTTTTTAATGAGATGCATAAACATAGATGTATTAACCAAAAACTTCTAATAATTTTGCTTTTTCTGGACTTTGTTAAGATTTTTAAGATTATGGGTAGATGCTGAGATTTTTTTTTAAAATTCAAATATCTACCAAGACAGAAAAAAAATTATAATTTTCAAGGAAATAGTGGCTCTCTCTGTCAAAGGTACATTCCTTTCTGAGCATGAAAAGAACATTTACCTGACAGGTCCAACTCATGAAACATGTAAGATAAATAGTAGGGACTGAAGGCATTATGACAGGTAGCTGTTCTTCCTCCCATCCTACTGGAGGTCACTGCTTTATAGCGGAAGTGATGAAAGAGACGTGGTTATGTTTATGCACCAAAATATAAGAGGGACAAACATTAGTTATAGAATCATAGAAGCACAGAATGCTTTGGGTTGGGAGGAACCTTAAAGATCCTCTAGTTTCAATCCCCCTGCCGTGGGCAGGGACACCTTTCACTAGACCAGGTTGTTCAGAGCTCCATCCAGCCTGGCCTTAAGCATTTCCAAGGACGGGGATTCTGCAGCGTCTGTGCTCAACGTGTTCCTGTGTTTCACCACTCTCTGAATAAAGACTTTCTTACTGACATCTAACCTAAACTTGCCCTCTTTCAGGATGTCCATTGTCCCTTGTCCTGTATAAAAAGTCCCTCTCCCTCAATTTTCATGTCTCCTCTATAAGTACTGTAAGGCTACAATGAGGTCTCCCCAAAGCCTTCTCTTTTCCATGACAAACAAACCCATCTCTCTCAGCCTATCATCATAGAAGACATGCTCCAGCCCTCTGATCATCTTTGGGGCACTCCTCTGGACCTACATAGCTCCATGTCTTGTGCTGAGAACCCCAGAGCTGGCTGTAGTGCTCCAGGTGGATTCTCACAAAGGCAGAGTAGAGAGACAGAATCACCTCTCTCAACCTGCTGGACACTTCTCTTTTGATGCAGCCCAGGATACATTTTTGGCCTTCTGAGCTGTGAGCTCATGGTGGCTCATGTCGAGTTTTTCATACACAAGAACCCCCAAGTCTTTCTGGACAGGGCTGCCCTCAATGACTTCTCCTCCCAGCCTGTACTCATGTCGGAGATTGCCTTGACCCAGGTGCAGCACCTTGCACTTGGACTTGTTGAACTTCATAAGGTTCATGAGAGCCAATTTTCGAGTTTGTCCAGATCCCTCTGCATGGCATCTTGTCCTTCTCTTGTGTCACCTGCACTGCTCAGCCTTGTGTCATCTGAAAACTTGTTGAGGGTGTTCTTGATCCCACTGCGTGTGTCATTGATGAAGATATTGATGAGCACTGGTCTCAAGACAGAGTCCTGAGGGACACCACTCATCCCAGGCCTCCACCTACACATAAAGCCTTTGACCACAGCTCTTTGTCTATGTCCATCCAGCCAATTCCTTACCCACTGACTAGTCCATCCGTGAAATCTATGACTCTCGAATTTGAAGATAAGGATGTCATGTGGGACCACATTGAAGGCCTTACAGAAGTCTAGATAGATGACATCTGTTGGTCTTCCTTTATCGACTGTCAGTCTCTGGCTAAGAGATTAATGCCATAATCTGGATAGGTCCACATCAAAGTATTTGACTGTAGGTCTTTCTCTGGACTTCTTGTTAGTTCCTTGTAGTTCTACAGTCAAGCTAACCTTTCATTCATTGTGGGGATTGTGAACGTTTATGTATATGCTCCCAGTACTTCAGAAATCGTGGGGATTGTGTTTCGAACCATCAGAATGGTGGTTTGGAGCATGAAGAAACCAATCATATATGCTTTGTCACTGAGAATGGGACTTCCAGAGTGCTGAAGTGTTCAGAGCCTGCAGGATAGCATTGGAGAAACACGGGAGGTGAAGGAAGCACAATCTGTTACAGTCTTGTCCATACAATTTATTGGGCAGGGACTTTGGTGCACATTATCCACACAAATCATAGCCTGGTATTAATTAATTCAGACACTGCAATTTGACATGACCCATGGTTCTGCCAGGGATAACCATTTAGAATTGATATGTGCAGGCAAACACTGATCCAGCACTTACCGTAGAACCACAGAATCACAGAATAAGCTGAGTTGGAAGGGATCCATCAGGATAATTATAGCGCCTGCGCGGGTTCTGTGGTGCTGGGTGAGAGCAGCTGCAGCGTGTTCCACAGGATCCCTTCGATGAGGGGTCTCGGGCAGGGCCAGACCCCTGCCAGCTAGCGATTCCCCACCCAGGGCGATGGCAGCCAGCAACCACCCCATGCATCGTTGGTTCAGGCACCCTCAGAGGTTTAGGAGGTGGCTCTTGGATGGACAACCAGAGATTTTATTGTGCGGGACCTCAGGGAAGAGAAAGGTCCCTCATCAGCATCCCAGGAACCAAGAGGGCGAACTTCCGTTCGGCTGGGGCTTAGGAGGGGGTCCCAAAGGGAGCGGGGTAATACAAAACAGCCAGTGGGGAGAGAGGGACAAGGGGGCGGGTAATACAAAACCAACCGATAGGGAAGGAGGGGCAGGAATGGGGGCTTTGGTTGCATCTTGCAGGGGTACATGAATATTCATAAGAGTCGATGGGAGAAACTTTTACAACAAACCCGGAGAGGGGTTTCTTGGACCCAGCCATGGTCCCTTGGTCTTCCGGCCCCTGCCGCTACCAGTGCTGGTGGTTCAGCCATCACAACAGATAATCAAGACCAACTCCTGGCCCTACGCAGGACACCCCAAGAATCACGTCATGTTCCTGAGAGCATTGTCCAAACACTTATTGAGCTTTGTCTGGCTGGGTGCTGTGATCACTTCCTCGGGGAGCCTGTTCCACTGCTCAGCAACCCTCTGGATGAAAAACGATTTCCTGACATCTAACTTAAACCTCCCCTGACTCAGATGCATGCTATTTCCTTAAATCCTGTCAATGGTCATGAGAGTGAAGAGATCAGTACCCGTTCCTCCAGTTCCCCTGATGAGCTTGAACTCTCTTCCTCACACTCACATGTAACAAAATACATTTAGACAGTATGAATACACGTAGACAGTATGCTCATTTCTCAAAAACTGTTTCTCATCAGCATTTTAAGCTGACCTTAAAAACAGGCTTGTAATTTGAATATCTGATAAGATGGAGAGCTATTTGAATATTCTGTAAGATTTTGCTGCTAAATATGAGAGAAATGTAAGTCAGAACCCTTGGTGACTGCAATATAATTTTAATGCCAAAGAGAGCAACTTGTAACCATAAGTAAGACAGTAATATATCTCCTCCACCTCACCCCATGGAATGTGAGATGGCAAAGGAAAATTATTCACTGACAAGAATTTATTTTTCATCAAAAATTTGGAAATTTTTAATGAAAGCAAAAGCTATTAATCTGATTCTTCTAGCATTCTATAGGAAAATTAGAAAATTTATGAGAAAAGGAAGCAAAAGCTATTTGTCTTTATCTTAAAAAATAATCGAACCTCTAGTATTTCTACCTGCTCTTTAAAAACCCTAATATTTGAAATCTTAATTATTTTTATATTTTATATTTAATACTGCAGCGATGCAAAAAAAAATTTAAAATTTTTTGTTGATATTATTTAAGATGCTTCAAAGATGGTTTGACTTACTGTAATAGCTATGTATATGTTTATTCCCAAAACTGCTGGAAGCTATGACAATGCCTCAACAAAGGTCAGCATTTTGTATCGAAGAAATTTAGCCAGTGGTTCTGGGAAAAAAAGTTGCTGTTCTGTCTAGAGAAAATCCACTGACTATTTCCTTATTAATAACGAAGATGGCAAAGATTGTCCAATGGCTCTGAGGAGAACTACTAAACAAAATCTATCCAAAGAGTTAAATTGTCCTGTTTCTCCCCAGTTTAAAATCTCCCTATTGGGAATAGTTTCTAGACTGCGAAACCAACTGAACCATGCTGAAACATTGTCAGAGAGACCTCAGTGGCCCAGGCCAAAATGAGGCCCGGAAATATACTGGCCATTTAACACTGGGGGGGATCACAGGCTGGGAAGTGGGCCTTTGCTGTTTCGTTTACTTGTATAAGCATTTAGGAAAAGAGGTGGGATAAAGAAGCAGGCATTAGTCCTCCTGAAAAGATCCAGTCTTGCAAGAGCCTCACGAATGTTAAAAAGAGTATGAAGAACACACAGGCTCAGTGAAATGCTTTTAATTTTTAATAATGAAGGAATGAAAATAGACTGGGTCACAAAGAGAAAGTATGTGAAAGTTAAAACAAAGTAAAATGTGATAGAAGGCCAAAAAGAATGGAAAATGATGCAGATGGATAACACGTATGTGTTACAAAGTTTCCATTGCAGTCTTCTGACAGACAGTATACATAAAACATTCTTGTCCCCAGTGAAAAAGTGAAATTCAGGATATCCTTACTTGATGTTTTTCCAGTATATCTAGCTATAAAAACATCAAATGAAGTTAATGTTTCATTTGATGTTTTTAACATTACAGCAATCATTGAGAAATGTTACATCAAGCTTTATTCATTTTATTACTTTATTAATTTATAAAGAGCCCATCTCATGACAGAATCTGTGAGAAAAGGAGCCAAAGTGAGGTCAATGCCTAAAGACACCACAGGAAAAAAAAATCCAAAAGCTGTCTAAAAGTTGACTTCTAAACAAGGAGATTTTTCAGAAAAAACGGAAGAGCAAAATTGAATATTGTTCAGTGATTCATATGAAGAAAGCTTGCATTGCATCTTCAAAGTATCCAGAGGGTATTTTTGTCATTCTCTAAATAAAAAGAATTTCCTGGAATGTGCAGAAGCTTAAATAGAAGAACATTGGGTCAGAAAAAACCCAAACAACCAAAACCATCTGGTTCATTCCCACTCTTTTTGAGGAAGATATACGATTGTTCAAGAAAGGCATGAAAATATGAGATTGCCAAAAAGAATTACCTTCATACTCATATACATCCACATTTACACACACACATGCTTACTTGTGCACAGAGGCCCATATCAAATAAACAATGCTAAAGGACCAAATGGTACAGAGATGTCAAGCACGCAAAAATGCTGGAACTCAAAGAGAAATTGTGCCCTCTTTTCAGTCTGAAGCTTCGTACTTGTTCATTGCAACATGGTTTTTAATTAAGGGTTCTGGAGAATATTTTGTTTTTCTATTCTGCCTGCTTTACCACTCTGTTCTGTGTCCATTACAGGTCCGGCAATGCTCAGTTTGAGAGGTCCTGTGTTACAGCTTTTTCTCTGGGTAATGAAGGACTCTGCCATGCATGTTACCATGTGCCTGGCCAAGTGCAGGAGGGGCAGGCAGGTAGACAGGGTGTGCTGTAAGGACAGAAGCACAACTGCAGTGCTGTGAAACATGTACAGGCTCAGGATTAAGCGAACACTGTCAGCAGCAGTAAAGGCTTCCTAGTCAGGAGATGACAACTGCACAAATGATACAACAATGTCAGAACTGGGGGGAAAAGAATTCTTTCGCAGAAAGCTTGAAATCTGCTTAGGTAAAAATGCCTGCCAGACTTCTGTTTGGCTGATTTAATTTATGCATGTATAGTTATGTATTTATCAGTACATACATTTCTACAAAATACAGTGCTGAAAGTATTTTCATATATAACGAGATGCTTTCAGACATCAGATAAAGAAAAATTCCTCACTTATACTTATTAAATGTCGGAGTGATCATAAAAGCATTAAAGGAAGGATTATACTAAAATGTCTTTACAAGCACATCTGAAAAACACCAATACTGATTTAATCTAACACTTAAAATTATAGTTATACACTTAAAAACAGCCATGCACAAAGTGGCTCATATGACATTTTTCTCAGAACAGTGTGATTGTTGAAAACATCATTTTAAGATATTTCTACCTTTGACGGTTTTACTCTTAATCATGGTCTTAAAAACATCAAATGAGGGATAATTCTTCATTTGCAGATATTAAAAATTGCTATAAGCATAAAAATGTCATTTAAGGATGATTCTCTTTCGACCTTTTTTCTTTTTTAAAATATCTGTGCTCTTTTCCCCCTTCTTTAGAACACAGTGAAAAAATTCTTTTAATGAAACTTCAAAGTTCTTAAATTCCCAAGTAAATTCCTATGTGCACCACAGTTTCAAAAAAGGCCACTTATTTTGTATGTCTCATTTAAGGTCCATGATGAAAAAAATGTTAGAGAAATGCCTGTCAAACTGAACTCCCATCCCTGAAAGTTAAATATCCCTAGCATATTTCAATGAGGTCTTCGAAAAACCCCAAGTTGTTGAGGTCATTTGATAATTGTGAAAATCTTCATCTTAGGCATGAACAACAGCGATGAGGATCCATCTCCTTTTGTGTGAAGGGAAAATGTTGAATCCTTCCTGTTAGAACTATTTCTTGGTTTATTCAAATTTCTATAAAGGAAAGAGAACCCAGACAGGTAATGAGCCTCCATCCTCCATCGTGGCATGGTGCTGACCAGTTGCAAGAGCCAAAATTCCATTTGAAACCCTTATCTGCTGACAGCTGTGCTCAGAGCAGGTCTTCGCCTTTCTGCAGCCTTTTAAGTAGACATCCATTAAAAGGCGGGAAGAAAGATCAGAAGGACAAGCTCAGCTGAAATCTGGCTGCCTGGAGAGAGCCAGTGCCATAATGTACCCTGAGACCCAGGGCCCAGCAAGCTGACTTTTGGCACAATGTGTGGCAAAGGGTAATTTAACAGTCTGTGTATTAAGGAAACGTCCCCACCTGACCATTCACGTGACTCTCTGGCTGTGACCCTCCCAGTGCCAGGGGCTTTCATTGCTGGGGCCGAAGCCCCTTCACAGCGGGCAGCTCCAGTGAGCCGGACGGCAGCCCTGACTGACACCCTACACACCCCACCCTCACACAATCAGACCAGGCTTCCTCAAGTGGTTCAACCCCAGGTTTCCCATGGCAGAGTCTCAGATGTGCAAGTTCCATAAAAGCTATTTATTCATGGTGCAGTAGCACAGAAACAGCTTGAGCTGGTGCGTCCAAGGACCCCCAACAAAGGAACTCCTGGGATTTTATACCCTTACAGTCTGTGCAAGTCTTTCTCTTCCTCCTGAGTCCTCCACTCCTGCTGTGTCTCCCAGTGTCCATCCCCCGGATGGTGCCACAGGTCTTTCTCCCCTTTGTTAACCGCAGTGGTGTCAGTTCACTACCTCTTATCTTGGGATTCCACCCAGACGTCAATCTGCAGCTTGCAAACTGAACTACCTGCTCCAGATGTATTCCTCAACATGTGCTTACAATACAAACTGTAAATAGAGTCAAATAGGGGCTCTTCCATTTGTCTCACTGAAAAATGCAGATCTTTGATATAGTCCTTACGTTTCTTATATTCCCATATGCGCAGCCACTCTTAAGCATCGAAAGTGAAATTTCTTTAGTTAGGAAGTTAAATTCATGGCTCTTTCTGTTTCCTTATGTAACTTATTTGTTCATATTTGTATAGCAACACTAATCAATGTTTTGGAAAATTACAATAGGATATCTGTAATATTGCAGTATTTCTGACCCACATGAATATCAAAAGAATTGTTTTATTCATGTTCCAACAATGAGTACTAAAGACAATAACGGTAATTATATCACTTTTGACAAAGTGTTGTCAAACATTTAGGACATGCAGTTCATCAGAATTTGAATAAATTACATCGTGCATACACTGCTCAATTAAAACTACAGCACTAATTAATATAATTCTTATTCACAAAACTCTAAATCAAATTATGATAGTGCTGATGACATGTTTTAAGTATTCATTGTAAAAAGTAGGATTTATGCTGGTTGTGTTTACTGTATACACTGAGGTGTTCTAAGAATAATTTTTGACAAATTGCACAGATTTCTGCTGACATACTTACGAGAACATCAAAGTTATCTCTGTGAAGTTATATCACAAGCTGCTAAAATGTAGCTTAAACCAACTTGCTTTATTAAACAACTCTCGAAAGCCCAATCTGACTTAATTCGCTTTTGGTTCTTTCTTTGTCGGTACGTTGAGATTGAGAAGCGCACCTTGAAAGGAATAACTTAAATGAAGGGAAATGTCCATTGAGTGAAGTGGGTAAACTGAAATACTGAAGAATTTTAAAAAGCACGTAAGGGTGGAGGATTTGAGAAAGACCAGAGGAAAATAGAGAACTGGTGCCCAGATTAGAAAGAATATGTATCGAAATAAATGAAAAAATGCCTATTCTAATTCAGCACAGAAAGCCATCCACTGCCCTCAAGTGGTAGAGCCATAGTGTTTTAAGGGTGAAGGCACTTTTGGTTGTAATACAAACACTGGGAAAAAAGACAGTAGAAAATTGGAGAATGGAGAAATCGGTACCGGCTTGTACACCTCTTATTGGTCCTGTTCTTAGAAATACTGGTGAGCATTAAATGCGTGGGATTTTTGTATGACTCCTAAGTCTAAATGAATTTTTATTTTCAAGAGCCCTACTTCATCTTTTGCAATATTGATTTAAAGATGTTCTGTGAATATGGAAAAACTTCCTCAAAACTAAAAGTACCATTTGTTACACCAAAGCCAGGAGCCAACAGTGTTTATTTGAAATGTAAATGAAGACTTGCCACCCAGAAATGTATGTTACATTTGACATTTGTCTCTAATCAGAAGTCCCTATGAATAATGTAGTTTGATACCAATAGCCTCATTAAGCAAGGTTTCCCTTAATACCCTTTCTGATTGTAATCTCTTCATTATACTTCGTTTTCTCATTTCTCCTGACCCTATTCGTCATTATCAATATGCTCAGGTCTTCAGTAGTGTGGCTAATATGTATTTTACATTGAATAGGCCATTTTAGATAGGAATTAATAGCGCTACTGCACAGGTGTTCTTTAACTGCAGGACTTTCTTATCCCAACTATGTTTTTCTTAGGAACTGTAGATATTCTGCCTCTCATGACTAGAGTTTACTAGGTTGGGTCACAAATGAAAATGAGTTTGTTGGTTTCATCCTAGTCCCCATTTGAGGACATGACGAAATGATGGCATCATTTTACATGATTGTCAATTTCTGCTGAAAAAAGCTTTGAGACTGAAATAGCAGAACTGTTGTGGGTCAAGATTGAGGTGGACTGGCCAAGCCACATGAGACATGTATGCACGATGTCTTTGTGAGCATTTGTTGCAGACCAGGACATCTCATTCACAAACACTAAACCGGCACACAAACTGAAGATACAAAGCAGTAGTTACTATAAATCCTCCACCGTGTCCTGATTTCCTGTAAATACTATGCACCCCTTAAAAAACTGGGGGTATGTTTCAGGAAAATAGCAGGTTTCGCTGTGGGAAAGGCCAATGTCCCAAAGGCAGTGAGTAACAAGAGGTTTCCATTTCAGTTAGGGATCATATTCCATTTATTTTCTTCTTTCATAACCACAGTAGGCATAAAATGTAGAGCTGATCCAGAGATTCCTCCATAAAGTGATGCTGCCAGTTACCAATTTTCAATAAATCACCATTAAATTGTCCCATAATTTTTCTGCCTTTCCTTTCCCAGCATGCTGATTACTCTGATGTGTTTTCTGTGATTAGAGGAAGAGTTGATCTTTGAATTCCTTAAAGACTAAGTGGAAGGGGCCCTCTTGAAATGTAAAGAGAAACTCTGCTTTCATGGAGTGAAAAATAAAAGTAGGTCTCTACCTTTTTTGCCATTTTGTGAGACAAAAGTGTTGATATAAGCTGACAAGCGAAGTCAAAAGGGGCAGGCAGCCGAACTCCACCTTGGGCAGGGAGAAAAAGATGGAAAGATCCAGAGAGCTCACCTACTAGGTATGGCGTACATGGGGTGTTTTTACCACAAAATGAGCCTGGGATTCTCAAAAAATCATGTTTCTTCCCCTACCAAATATCTTTCAAGATCTGTGGTAACTCTAAGCTAGGATCAGTTACAGGCATGGAGGGAGTCAGCAATAAACTCCAAAATCACATTAATATTTCTGCAAACATATGACCAGGATTTTTATAAATACACATACCACCCAAACCCATTTCCCCCAGGCTAGAATCAAGGAGTGATTTCAAGACTCGTCTTTCTCTAATAAAAAGTTCAGTGAACAATCAAAGGAAAAAAAAAAATGCTTAGTATCCCAGAAACAGGAACAAGCATAGGCTTTCTTTCAAACCTGTGGTAGATCAGGTCATGCTTTCCCTAGAACTTCTCAATTGATGACTCAGGAAATTTCACCAAGTCATCCTGCAAATCCTTCTGGTATGGGAGCGGTTCTCAGGACTTTATAGTGTACCCCAAGAAGGGATCTGAAGAGCTGTCCTACTGGAATGTGTTAGGTCCAGGCAGAGTGGCTGTGTACTGAGATTAACCTTTCCATAGGCACAAGGGATACCAGTGCTTTGTGCATTTTGCTTCTGAGGAGACCAAACTGGGTATTAATGTGGTGGGTCCTGTAGTTACCATGGGGTTGGGGTGGAAGGGAGAGAAGGGAGAGGAGGGATGAAAGGAGGGAGGGAGG
>VZTA01028162.1:8785-21318 GCA_013398855.1 Mohoua ochrocephala | reverse complement strand
AAGCAAGGAAGAAGGTATGGAAGGAAGGAAGGAAGGAAGGAAGGAAGGAAGGAAATCATAATACATTTTTTTCACAGCATACCAAGGAGAACTTCAGCAGCTGATGTCCCTGTAAAAGGGAATCCTTGGGAAGCGAAGAGAAACAAGCATGGAGTGTCCTATCAGCTGCGATGCTCTTGATGTACTTAAGTGACACAAAAATCTATACCTGAACTGAATCTCTCATGTGATGTTACTATGGCAATATTAATCAAAATACTGAGGTTTTTTGGACTAAATACTTTCCTGGAAAGTCAATGTTTTCCTAGCGTCTGGAAGAATTTTAGAAGTATTACCTGTGTTTGGAAGACAGGGGCTAGCTAAACAATCCTTCCCTCATTTTTATGGCTGGTTCTACTATCATATCCCCAAGAGATTTTTTTTTATATGTGATAAGATAACAGGTTTATTGTTGCATGACTGTTTTATTTAATCACTGAAAAATAATTTACCAACTATAGGAATGATGGCTATGAATCACATCACTACCAATTATACAGCGTTTTGGAAGATTGGTCTATTCTCCTTCCAGTAAGCATCTGTATCTTGCATTAGCCTTAATGGAACTTAAATTTGTGCGTCAAGTGGAGAAGAAAGCCTTCTGGGTGGTTATAGATGCATGACCTTGAGCCTTGTGACTCACAATACAATCTGCATGCAGGGATATTAGACAGTATCTGTCAGCATCTGTCAGGTCTGATTGTTTAAACATTACTTTGTCACCCACAGACACATGCACAAATTTTATCCAATTTCAAATTAAATATTAAAGTGACCTTTTAAAGGGGAACTACTGTAAAATTTAAATAAAGTTTATTGTGCTTCTTTTTACAATTAAAAAATTATAATGAGAAAAATTAATCTCTGGTGTAACTTAACTGGATTCCAGGGCACTGTGTCAGTGACAATTTTTACCAGAATAATTAGAACTTGAAGACCAGATTTCTCTTCACTGAAAATATAATAAGTAATCACCTTGAGCCAACTCTCCTGTAATATCACTACAATTCCCATTGCAATAACTGTAATGCAAGTTGCATCAATGTAGCAGGAGAATATTTGACATATATAGAAAACATATAAATAGATTTTTTTGTAAGGTAAATGTGTTTACCATGTCAGAACAGAAAGAAAAAAAAATTGTAGTCAGTCAGCTGAGAGTGATATGATCAGCAGGAGAGATAAGCATGCAAGTTTTGTCATTTTAGTACTATGCTAATTAAAACAACTTCTCAATTTTTCAGATTTTGGAGGTATTCTTTTTCCATCAGAGATGAGCCAGTTTGTTCTCATTATATCTTCCCTTGAACACTTTTTGGTCTCAATAGGCCTTGTCAGTACCTCTGGTCATTGGCCTGCAGCAACCACACGTCCGGTACTTCATCCACGGAACTTGTGTCTTTACGGAGATGATGGAGCACTTCTGCAGAACTGGACTGGGCTCTTCAGCAGGGCCCTGCAGTTGGATGCAAGCTCAGGTGGTCAGATCCATAGCAAAATGCAAGAACTCTTTTCTCCATGAGCCCTGCTGCCTCTGCTGCCACTTCTGCTTCTGGAGGGGATCCTACAGGTGCTAAACTTGTTGATGAAATGACTAATTAAATAATCAGTGGAACTAAGCAAAGCTTCACTATGAATAATTTAGCTGACAAATATCCTCTCTCCTTTTCTGAATTTTTCATGACTGATTCATAATTATCTTGATATTTATATATTGTTCAAAAATTTATAGTAAGTTGTTGCTGCAAAAAATTGTATTCTAGATTTATGAAGAATATATTTTTTTATAAAATTGATTTTGTAAATAGCTCATGCTTGACACCTTTTCCCTTGTGTAGGCTAACATTCACAACATTCATTAATTTTTAATAAAAAAGTATTTTATTTTGAAATGTTTCTGATTTCATGATATTTGTTTATCTTTGGCCATTGAACTTCTCCTTTTGTTAATCTAACGCAGGGCATTAGGGTGTCATAGGATATACATTAACATTATACAGAGTTGTTTGAGACTGTATGGATAACCATATTATTGAGGAATTCTAACAAATTTTATTTTTATGAGCACATAATATTAGTGCATACGCCTATTCCAACTCTAATTCTCCGTGATGACCCTGCAGAAAAGTTTGGCCTTGTTTTGGCTGGTTGTCATGATAGATACAAAGACAACCATCATTTGAAAAAAATCCTTAGTAATCAGTAAAATACACTTTCATGAATTATATCGTATGCCTGAGTTTAACATTTCAATTACTTTAAAAATCATGTCCCAGCAATGTGGGACCAGGTCTGCTAGTACAGAGGAAATACAGTGGCACAGACACCAGACTGCAGCTATAGAGCTCGCAAATTATTGTACGTGTTCCTGAAGCCCACTCTATCCGTGTTTAAAAAGCACGGTTTTTATGCATCTTAAGGTGTTTGTGAGTGGGCCTTAAATGCCACTGCTTACAATAGCAACTTAATCTGTGACCCTGCAGTGAGCTCTGCACAGGCAGGCAGGAACCGATGGGGCTCCCCAGGAACCCCTTCCTCCTAAACCCATGGCAGGATCAGGCCATAGATTTTAACAACCTGAGATAGAGTCTCTGCCTTTTATGTTTCGTGGCTACTTTGTACATTCTGACTACTAGGGGAAATAAATATTAAACGGCTGTACATACGTACTGCCCATAGGAAAGAGACAAGGATGATCTGGTCTGTATATAATGGCTATACTCAGACGCACAAAAAATGTATAGTGGTTTTCGTTACAGTATTTGCGTTGTACCCTGAAGGAAAAAAAAAAGTTATTGAAATCCAGACATTCTGAGTTATAGAATTGAAAAACAAGCTGGTGTTATGACAGTTTTGAAATGGGCCTGCTTTTGCCAGCCAGTTATGTGCTTTAAAAAGCCTTTAGCTGATTTATGCAGTTCTTGTCCCAAAACTGCTGTATTGTATTACTTCAATATTTTATCCCTAACCATTTAAAGAAGGTTTGATCTTACATCAATAGTACTCAAAAAATATTAAAATCAAAGAGATTTCTTTTCAAAGAATTTATGCAAAACAAACCCTATATTTTTCCTGATCTTGAAGACTAAAATAAAAAAAAAAAAAAGAAAGAAAAAAAAGAAAAAAATACTTCTATAGCAAAAACTCCAGATAGTTATGGTAGCTGTTGCATATTCTAAAAGCTCAGAAGGGGAAAAGAGATTTTTTAAATGTAAACTGCTGAAGTCTTGGAGCTTTCCTGACAAAATAGCTTCTGGTCACAGACAAAAAGCAGAAATGAGGATTAGAAGTGTTATCGCTTATCTTTATTTAATGCATTCATGTTAACTGCCACAACTTTGAGTGAGTAAACAGGCAGCTTTTCTCTGCAGTGGGACCCTTAAAAGTACAATTTAATAGTTTTGACTAGCATTTTGGTACATGCCTCAGTTCTTTTCTTCTCTTTACTTAGCTGTATCTTACACAAGACTTTTATGAGTTCAATATGTACAGTATCTGTTGACACTTCGTATATAAACAAAAATGATTTCATTTAGAAGCAGGGGAATTAAAGTACCCATAATGAAAAACAATTGTTCTAAAATGCTGTCAATTTGGATTGTGGAAGGAATTTCAAGGATTGATCCTGTAAAAGACAAAGAAACTTCAATTTTTATTGACATCAGTGTTTTACAGAAGCAACTCTTAGATGAAATAATGCTTACTGGTTTTAAATATGTCTTTTAGTTTCCAATTCTGAGGCTTTTTCATGATATATGAAAATGTTATTTCCTTCTCCAGCTTTGGAGAAGATAAAGGAGAGATAATTGGCTATTTTTAGTCTCTAATATAAGGGAGTTGAAGTATGATAGCAGTCTTCCTACATGCTCGAAGCTTGTATAACCTATGTTATTGTGCTGGGCTGATCCTGGCTGGATGCCGTGTGCCATGTACCAAAGCCACTCTGTTACTCTGCTCCTCAGCTGAACAGGGGACAATGAATACAGCAAAAGGCGCATGGGTTGTGATGAAGGCAGGGAGGATCACTCACCACACACAGTCATGGGCAAAACAGTCTCAACTTGAATTTATTAACAATCGAATCAGAGTAGGATAATGAGAAATAAAACCAAATCTTAAAAGCACCTTCCCTCCGCCCCTCCCTTCTTCCTGGGCTTAACTTCACTCCTGAATTCTCGCCATCCTCTTCCCCTGAAGTGCACAGGTATAAGGAATGGGGGTTGTGGTCAGTTCATCGCACGTTGTCTTTGCTGCTCTTTCCTCCTCAGGGGAGGACTCCTCACTCTCTTCCCTGGCTCCAGGATGGGGTCCCTCCCATGGAAAGCAGTCTTTAAGGAACAGACTGGTCCAGCATGGGTTTCCTATAGGGTCAAAACCTTCTTTGGGCATCAACCTCTTTCGATGCGGGGCCCTCCATGGGCTGCAGGTGAATATCTGCTTCACATGGACTACCATGAGCTGCAGGGAGTCTCTGCTCTGGTGCCTGAAGCATCTCCCTCCTTCTTCACTGACTTTGTTGTCTCTGCAGAGTTGCTTCTTTCACACATCTTACTTCTCTCTTAAATCTGTTAAACAGGCCCCTTCTTAAATCTGTTATCTCAGAGGCACTGCCACAGTCACAGCCTCAACCTTGCCCAGTGGTGGGTCCTTCTTGGAATCAGCTGGCATTGGCTCTATTGGACATGGGGGAAGCTTCTAACAACTTCTCCCAGAAGAACACGTAAATTCCCTCCATTACCTTCCCTGCTACCAAAATCTAGCCACACAAACCCAGTACAGTCATACATGACCATCTGTTTTTTTTCCGATCTGTTGACTCAGGTATGTCTGAAACAATTCAGTACAATCCTTACTGTGAAGCTGCTTAACTCACAACAAAATTCTCCTTCATTATTGCTCTCAAGATTGGAATATGAAAAAAATCACTTAGAAGAACACAGACTGCAGGATAATTATTTTCTCTCCATTCATAGTCCGTAGCCCTATGCAACAATAAAATGCATGAAATTTGGAATGGAGGTACTTACTTCAGATAAATTGTTATGGCAGATGAGAACTATACTCTTAAACCAAAAATTTACTTCAATTCCATTCAGTTGCCTTGAAATATGAGCCCAAGGCCTTCTTAATTCAGTATCCACGGTTCAATGAAAACTATCCAAAGCTCTTCATGAGACCCCTCCAAATGGGAGACAGATGTCCCTACTTCTGCTGCTTCTCAAACCAGCTTTTCTGTCACTCTCCTTTCCTGTGGTAGTTCAGTATTTTGTAATTATGCCTAATAGAGAAGTTCACACCATTCAGGCTACTGCATCAGAGATTATTGGCCTTGGATATAGACATTATTTACCCTTGAATCTGACTTTCAGGTGTTTATTTGTATTGAAAAGAGTTGCAAAAACTTAAAAATAATCCCAAATCAATAAACAGTTCTCCGATTTTGCCATGTGACTCTGTCAGGTTAAGGCTTATAATGACACAGAGCAATTTCATTTTTGAATTTCAGGATGGTTAAATGAAATCTTTCAGAAAGGTGGAAGTTACATGCAAAATTAAAAGACAAATTATCTAAATCTATTCACAGTCTGTTGCTTTTAAGAAGTACCTTCAGATCCTTCTGTCAAGAAAAAAAAATATATGTACGGAGAGCAAATGAAAAGAATAAAACAAGGCCAAGAAACATAGCTTGTGCAACTGTCAATTTTAAAAGATTGCTCTGCTTAGGAAGAAAAAATGTGATAATATTTTTGTAATACTGTTTATGTCAGACCATTAACAGCATTTCACAATCGCAAATATGCATTCTTTTCTCTGTTTACATGTGGCACACAGATTAGTTTTTCAACAGTAGCAAAAGTCGGTAGCACAACTGGGCCTAAGAACCCAGAGGTCTTAGTGGTGAAATCCAGACCATATAATGTTGCAGATTTTTTCCTTGTTCTCAGAGTGAGGTCAAGCGAGATATAAGCACAGAGACCTCCCACATGAGTATTTTCTGTGTTCCCTCTCAGATACTGCTGGAATGACAGTCAGTGTGTTCACAGTGTACTAAGGTGCAGTCACGTTCCAAGTACTTTTTGGAAAAGTGAATATAGTGCATTTGGCTCCTTGCATGTTTGATGGGTTCTTATCATTTTACCTAGAGGATTTGAACTTCTGAGAGGATGTGCATCTGCTTTCTCCACTTGCAGAACGGCGTAGGATTCTGATGTAGGCCTTGAAGGTTAGACATGAAGTTTTATCAAGTACCATACTCTGAATGGTACAAGGTTCATGTTTGGAAAAACATGTGCTAAATTTCTGCCCAGAAGAAATACTTAAGAATGATAGACCTTGAGTGCACATAGATATACAGCATACGCCTTGTGTTTGTATGTCTGTCTGTCATGGGTAAAATCTTCCTTTCTTCAGCTCATTTATTTGCCTGTAGTATGGAGAAGAGATTATGTTACTCATTACTATAAACTTCTGCGAGGTGTGCAGTATCCTCCCCTTGTGGTGAAATGAAGGGAAATGAGGACACTTGTGCCTTCAGCCATTTCTAAGTTTTGTAGCCTGGGAAAAATGGATAAGGAATTAGGAGAATAACTGATTCCTACTGTTTCTTGGACAAACTTCTAAGTTTTGTTTGCATGCTGATACAACACGATACCATTTCTAACTAAAACACAAATACAGTAGTTCAGTTTTTAAATTAGGTGAAAAATTAACCATTCAGACCAAGCTAGAAATTAGAGGAAGATAATTTTTATTACTCAGTTAGTTATTTTCTCCCTTTTAACACACTGTTTCTCACTTTCAGGGCATTTTGTGAACATCAATCACAATTCCAAGTCAAAATATCATTGAAAGAAATCGGACTTCCTGCTCTGGAGGATTGTGAATGTATTTGTTTCAGAGATACAGACTCTTATTGTATTTTCTTGCTGACAGCATGACTGTTTTAAATGCAAAGAATGATCTTAATGAGCTGATCTTTCTTCTTTTTGAAGGGGATTCTGGACAATGGGGATAGCCACGATGATGCTGAGCTATAATGCAATGTACACATAGAACATTCATTTCACAGCATAAGAGAAAAAGAATTAATGACTTTGTGATGCATTTGGCTGTCCAAACAGCTCTAAGAGCCAGTGACTACCATTTCCTTTTGGATGTTTACTCCAGTTTATGTGCTTCATTGCAGCACATCTGCTTTTTTGCAGAACACATCATGTCGATATTGCACAGAATGAGTGCCATATTTGAAACTTGAGATGAGGGGTTCTCTGTCTGCCAAGAGTTCATTGCAGCTACTGCAAAGAGCTATGAGCCTCAGCTGCCTTGAATGACAGCCTGCTACAGAGTTGATCCCACTAGGTCTGGATCCTAGGCTAATTCAGGAACTTGAAAAGGCCACACTACTGGAATCCCTAAAGCAATTACTGGATAGTTTTGACTCATCCCAGGAAGTGGACTGAATAGGGTGCTACAAGATGTGTGTGTACCTCTTCTATTTCCTCACTGACTTGTTGGCTGCCAGTCCCCTTGGACAGCAAGGATTCAGTAGACATGGCCAAGGTGAGGAAAAGGTAAGGACTAGCCAGGGATCCTGGCTGCTCTGTCAGCTCTGTGATGCAGTCCCACATGATCTTCCCAGTTCTGACTGTGGCTCTCCAGGAATCTCTGTGTATAATTCCCACCTGTCTCTGATTCCTACTCCTGCCCTTTCCCAGCACCAGATTGTTTGTCCTGCACTGTTGCACTCTTACCTCACTGTTCATCCTGACCTTACTAAATTATTTGTTTTCTGACTACAGTCTGGTTGCTGACTATGATTTAACCTTGTCCTTTGCTTTGCGATAACCCTACATAAGCCAAAAGGTTGACTCGATTCTTCACTTAGCATGCTTTCTTTCTCTCCTACTTTGGGCCTGTCGTGGGCTACTACCGACATTTTAGTTATTTCTTCTAACATCAGCAAATATGCTCCACATCCATGGAGGAAGGAGAAGGACTATCTTTGCCTCATTTTGTCACCCCCCAAAAAATCTCTGTTTGATATTAAGAAATCTTATCTAATATATGATTAGATAATCGTTGGAATGAAATACAGGCCGTAAAGGGTTTCTAGAACAGAGAATACAAAGGTCTAAATCTAGTCACTCTTGGCCTTCCCTCGAAGCAGAGAAATGGACCTGTCTTGTAGAGGTCACCTGCATACCAACATTTCAGTGATTGTTTTCAATATATCATATTTAACCCTTTTGTACCTGAGGGCACATCTTTCTACATCATTAAGCAGTAATGAAGAAAAGAGACAGTGATGTATGAATGGTACTACAGTATTGCTCTATCATCTAAAACTGAAGCAAATATGCTTTTGGACATATGCTGTGTCTCATATATTTATGAGGACATCTGGTTTTATTATTATTTTCCACGCACCTAATTTAAAAGAGGAAAGATTGTCTAGCAACTGTAAAGCACAAGGAGAGGCATAGAAAAGAATCTGAGTGCTTCATATTACTCCATGTCTACACGTACCCTTTCCATCGACCATCGACTCTGGATCTGAGTCAGCCACAGTCTGGAAGCCATTTAACTGTATTCACATCCAACTTGAACTAACATGCCCTTCTGTTGGTGTCATCCTAGTGCAACATGCTTTCCAGAACAGAGCTAGTTTGTGTTGCTTGGCCACAATGCTGTGTCAAAGGAATTGCTTTTTGCATCTAATCAACAGAAACGTGCTCTAAATCACAGTCACTGAATTTTAAAACCTCACAGGTTTTGTAATACCTTGAGCCAATTTGAGCCTGATTTCCAAAATGCTGATCATCCAACACCCAAGGAGTGCAAAATGAAAAAGTAAAGTCTGGTCTGCAGCTCTCCATCCCATCAGATTTCCTACATGAGCAGAACAAACAATACATATCTTAATGACATTAGGTTAATTAGTGTTTACAAAACATGCATAAATAGTCAAATGGCTAGCACTGTGTGTGAATTGTACCTTCACAATGAAGTGTGATTAAAAGTTATCATAATTTCTATATAAGCATGTTGGATTTTTACCTTTCTCAGAAACAAACAAAAGAGAGTTTGTTTTCATTTGTATCTGCTGTTTTACTCATCTGAGTTGTTTGTAATTCTGAATAGAACAGAATAATAAATTTGTGGGATAATAATAATTCTGTAGGATACAGAATAATAATTTTGCTATCTCCAAGCTGATTGTGTTAGAAAGGAACTTTTTTTCCCATTAATTGCAAATACACTCAGTGTATAAGCAATTCTGTCAACACTTTTCATTAAAAACACTATATGCAAAAAACGTTTCCCCAAAAACCAGGAGTCCTTGCTTTCATGGGCAGAATCAGACACAGGATCTCAGTCTGAAAAACTTTCATTTTTTTAGAACAATATCATTTGACTTCAACCACAGAAATGTTCCTGAAACAAAAGGGAAAACAAAAGCAGACATCCCACTCCTGTTGCATAAAAAGCTAGCTAAAACTGGAAAGATAAACACTCATAGCCATAAGAGGAGGCATCTCCAGCAGGTTCTCCCTGGCGCCCTGGGATGAGATGGTAACCACAAGCAGGGAGATGCTGACGCCTATACAACCTGATACTGGTGTGATTAGAGGACGCCCAGCATCGTGCAGGATTAGCTGTAATGTATTGTGCTGTGCTTTTTGTTCATCAAACAGCAGCTGCCAAGAGAGGCAGCCTTCAAGAGCATACAGCTGATCCCACCTGTTACATTTCACAGCTACGTGTAGTTAATGGCCTGGATGTGCTGTATCTTTGAGATATTTTATGATTTGTCCAGACTCCAAGCAGAAGGCTTTGCATCCATTTTTATTGACTCTGCAATGAATGTTTATATGAGATTTTACTTTTTAAATGCACAGTACCAAAAATGTGCTTGTGTGTAAAGTAGAAACTATTTTCTCCCACCACAGCTCATTCTTGAAGACTGTGTTTCAATTACTTGGAGATGTTTTGCGGAATTCTCTGTAATGTCTTTCTCCGTAGTTTATCTTCACTTATGTTTACCATAGCTGTTCGCAGGTTTAAGGGTTTGTTTAATATGCAAAGCATTTTGATGTGCAATAATGAATTAATTCATGCAATTATATGTAATGTTTTAAAAAATCCTAAAATTAAATGTGACCACTGCTAAAAGATGTAATGCAGAAGCATAAAATATGTATGAAATTATGTAAATACACTGGAAAACGTCTTCCAGCTAAACTTGTCTACCAGTTTTCTGAAGGCTTGCCAAACTTGAAATAAAAGCCACATTGAGCAGAATGTTTAGACATCTGGATACCTTTCCTTTAAATTCCACGAAAATATTCTGTATCTAGTTTGAACTACAGCTACCTAAGTCGCTATTTCCACTACAGTCAAAATAGTTATTCTTTGTAATTTCCTGTTTGTCATATTACTTCTTTTCAGCCAGCTGATCAAAGATACTCTCAATATTTTTGTAACTGTTTTTCCTGTCTAATTTTCTAGTTAGTATTTTAACAGGCTCAAGATTGCAAGCCAACCTTTTTTTTTTCTTTGACCTGTTCAGGCTTTCTGTCTTCAGACTTTGGACTTCATTCCACTGCTAGTGCTGTGCAATTTATTAAAATAATTGAACACTGCAAAAAATATTAACAAAGTTCAGCAGTTCACCAAATTTAATGTTGAAAATTATTTCTGCAGTCATGTTCATGTCACAGGAAATTCCTTGAATACTGAATCTCTCTCAGGCAATTTTAACCGGTAATAAAGCTAGGAAGCAGGTCTTGTACCACTCTGTGGTACTTTTGTTTTAAAGGTGGTAAACAGGCTGGTGAAGAAAAAAAAAGTTTAATTCAGCTTAATCACACAACAGATACTTGATCTTATTGCAACTTCATTAAAATCCTCCCAGATTGAACTTAGGTTTTGTTAACCTTGCTTAATTTACATAAATAAAGCACAAACAAGTATGCTAGTTCAGGACTCCTACTACACGGCGTCACAGAGTTTTCTTAGGTTCTACACTTCTTACAAATCAGAAAGCACACTTGATGAAAATCAGTGAGATATAATAGGAATAATATGAAGATTAATGGTTTTTTACCTCTCATATAATCCTCTACCATGTATCAAAACATCAGCAAGAAATGAACTTTGAATTCATCAATATATGATACACAGTTTCAAGATAATACAGAAACTAGCTTTGTTAACTGCCAGTGCCCCGTGCAAAACTTCTCCTAATCAAGCAGGTTCAGTTTCTCATTTCAGAGCATTTTCTCTTAGCAGAGAAATAAAGCCATCACAAAACATGTAAAATCAAGTGAAAATTTCATTCTAGGTGGAAACATCTCAAATAAGTATAGTAGTATTTATTGAAAAAATTGTTAGTTTGAATTCAGCTTTTGCACGTCTCTCTGTGAGCTGGAAGCCAGTATGCAGCTTTACATTTGAAAGTAATACATCAAATTTAATTTTTACTAAAAAATCACATAGAAAAAAAGTGTTACCGGTCTCTTGAACTTGGAGATCTATATCCAAAATTAAATTTGTAAAGGTCTTTACTCTGTTGGGCCTGCTTTTCTTGCATAAAAACATATTTAAACTCTGCATGCTAGCGATGCACCTGTGCGTTATGTAGCTCAGATCCATTGTAGTGAATACACTCTAGTGCAACCTTGGAAGTCCAAAATGATGAGTGATCACCACCCATGTGAAAAGTCATTCTGACATAAGACAGGTTTCTTTGGGTATGTCTTTACCGTGTGAACAGGGCCTCATTAGAGGTCGGCGAGGGTCTCTATTTCACTGCACAGAACATGCTTAAGGATTGTGAAATTGTCCCTGGAGTCCTTGCAGCTGCCTAATCCTGGTGTGTCCTAGACTTCTGAGCATGACTCGGGTGAGGCAGCTCTGTGAAGTGGACACACGCTCGTTCTTGTTGTGTTGACTCACGCTTACCCAGTTTGAACGTGGCAAAAATGGCTCACCATGGATAGAGAGACAAACACTATCAACAATTCATGTGCAGTATACAGTGCAGGACTACAATGCGATTTTTTATTTTAAAAGTTACTTTACACTAAAAATATAAGATAGCAAAACACACGGATTTTTGGACCATAAGGATCTCCCTGATGAGATCTGATAGTCTTGATTCTCTTACAAACAGGAGGAGCCGATGTCTCTTTTATTGCATACAACATTTACAAATGTGATTGACAAGCTTAGAAAAAAGTACAGCAGTTAGCAACTACACACAAATTCTCTTTTTATTTAGAAACTGTCTATTTAGAAATACTTATCAGATGATAGAAAAAGTAAATTACTTGTGGGTGATAGAGTTGTCTGACCTACCAATTAACAAAGAAAATCAGGTCAGATGTACAGCATGTAAATTAATTACCTGAATATGACTAGCTGACATTTGACAAAATAGCATGTCACATTGATCGGGAATCCTATCCTGTCAACAAGGCTGTAGATGTTAA